>OZ005740.1:119084616-119203721 GCA_963930735.1 Dioctria linearis | reverse complement strand
CACCACTTCTCTTGCTCAACCAATCATTGGCAAGCATCCATACGTCATGAGAAAATTACCTAATCTTTTCTACAAAATCCGACCTTATAAGGGCATGATTTAGAAATCGCGGGTACAGTATCGCAAAAAGCCCAGAGTCGTGTTCAAAAGGCGCGTCTTCAGTATTACGCAAATGCGGGTGGACTAAAGAGGGAATATCCATGGAATTTAAAATATGGCACGTAAAGAAAATGTAGCAATTTAACAAATAAACCCAAGTAACGAAGGGACCAAATCGCTACAGCGTGGGGACGACCCACCGAGAAAGAGTCTCAAAGCCGGGCTCTGCAAAACAACATCCTAGAGAAAATAATGACTGATACCGATAGGGAAACTGCAGATGAAAAGAAACTGAGGACGCCCAACGTGAGGACAACCCACAGAGAAAGAGTCTCCAAGTCGGGCTCTGCAAAACACCATAATAGAGAACGATACCCGCAGGTACAAAATGGGACGAAGAGGAAAAAGAAAAAGAAAGAATGAGAAGAAAAAGCAACAAAAAATCAGGAGGTGTCTACATTTTAGTTTCTAACCTGCAAATCAAACATTAAGTGTCTGATGCACATTCTGGGAGGAAGCGGATCAGATTTCTACTGGCAACCATCATCACTTAAACAACACCACTTTTAACTACCCGACATAACACACTCAAACATGCAACAAACATACTTCATACACAACACGATTTCAAATCCCGAGCATGAAATACACAGCTGGAGATTTAAGACGATATGAGACATTACCGAGACCCTCTGTGATAGTGGCTTTTATGAACTTTGGTGCTCAATTTTGCTGAGAAATGGTTTGCGGCACTACTTTGCACATGGTTCCGAACAAACACCGTTTGCCCCACGACAAAAGTTCTTGCTCGCGTTCGCAAGTTGTACCCTGTAGAATTATCTATTATAGGTATCAACCAACCGATCCTTTATGTCCTCTCGTACATTTGGATCTTTTGATTTATAGGAAAAGATTCCAATTCACCCTACAAGTTTCCCGATAACTCCCGGAACAGTTTATAAGAACTTCCATGGGTTATAAGGTGTACCTCCGAATATCTGGGAATGAGGCGAGCACCTGGTTGAGTCGTGAACCACGCTTCAAATAGCAAGCCCGATCTCACTCAGGTACTCGTCCCAATTCCAACTAGTAGAATTCCGCACAGATGTACATGTGTAAACAATAAAGAATGCTTCAAAGGCCTGACGAAGTCAACTGGCATAGCTTACGCTATACCCCTTTGGGAGGGCGATTAGAATACTCCGACAGCACGCTCGGCTTGCTGTAAAGAGGCAACTGAAAGAGGTCTTTCTCTGGTAGCCCTAAGAAGGCATCCAGTCGGCTTAACTGGTAACAGGATACCAATGCGCCGCTTAGGACCTAACACAATCTAGCGGTCTATATACCTCTTGTTAATTAGTCCACTTTTTCACAGTCCCTCGCTTGTCAATGAGTCAAACCCCTCCCACATGGTACCCTACGGAGGCCGCGCTGCCCTACGTATTCCACATTGCAAACTTCCTTCGAAATTTTAACCTCAGCTGTGCTAGTATTCGTGCGCCGTAACATACCAGTTTGGGAGACTCGATCTGGGTGTGGGGACTTTGGGACACACACTCGAACGAATGTTGATCTCTTTCTGAGTTAGCCCTTCGTTAGAAGGTTTTGTCTATCCTATCTTTCTTCATTATATCCATAATACATGGTGTGTGAGTACCCATCTCTACCTCGAATGAGTAGATGACTTTACCACTAACACTTTCTGCGTTAGCCTTCCTTAGAAAGTTTTATTTGCCAAATGCATTCTTCATTTATTTCCCCACTGAAATAGTGCCCCATTTTATAAGACAGGGCTACAAGATTGTGAGGGCTAGGTAGTCAAAACGACTTACCCTGCTTTATTGAGCGCGATCTGATCACAAACAAGACTGTCTCAAATGATTATTTCAAAAGCGAAAGAAGAGGGACGTATGATTTATAAGAGGCCCCTTTCTTGTAAATGATCTATTGCACGCGCTGTAACAGTGTGAATTATCGCTAGAAGGCTGCCGCATATGAGCGTTCAAATGTTCCTTCTTAGTAAGTGTTGTGGAGACTTCCCAGTATGCTGCTGGATGCTGAGCTCCACTTCCCCGGAATGCTCCAAACACACTCCGAACTTTGACTAGATCAAAGTTTGGTATTTTTCTGTCTGCAACGAAGTCTTGATATGAGGCAAATCGTGTTAAATAGAATTTCTGTAATGGCAGACTGAGTATTGCAATTCGCGGTTCCACTGCAATCATTTTCCCGATTGAATAAATGCCGAACTTAACTTTGAAACGGGGTTAATTTATTGCGATTCGTACTTGGCAGAAAACAATCCACAACAATAGAAAGGAACAGAACAAACGAAACGTCAAAGCAGCAGCAGCAGAAAACAAACAACACCGAACTCTTGACATTTCAGTCAGCTGATTTGTCAGCTATAGATACTGAACCACAGTGGAATCAAGAACTCATCCTTACAAGTTCGCGCGACACCTGGTCGTCACAAATAGAGCACGCCAGCCGACTGCATAGAAGGCGAACCTAGACGTGGCCGCGCGGAGCCGAAGTATTTTGCTGGACTTGTGCGTAGAAATATAATCGCCGAAAGTTGCAAGAAAATATTCTGTCCCCTCTCAATGAGAAAAATAAATAATGCTCACCCAAAAGTGTTAAAATGAACCCTTTCTTATAAATTAAAATTAGATGAAAACTTTCGACACTTAGTAGATAATTACAGGCAAAAGAAGTTTGACATTTAAGATAAACTGAAATTAGATGAAAACTTTCGAAACTTGGTAGAAAATTAAATGCAAAAAGAAGTTTGACATTTAACATAAACTGGAATTTGCAGAAGACTTTCGAAACTTAGTGGAAATCTAAATGGCGAAGGAAATTTGACACTTAACAAAAACTGAAATAGAATAAGAACTTTGACACATAGTAGAAAGCTAAATGTAAAGAAAATTTGACATGAATTAATAATTGTAGTTTTAGATAGAGACTTGGAAATGTAGTAAGAGTTTAAATGTAAGAGAACTTTTACTTGTTTCAGAATTGGGAAAATTGAGAAACTTGGATTTGTAAAAGGTAAATGTGAAAGACATTAGATATGGACTAAAAAGTTAAGGAAATAAAGCCAAAAGTGGAGATGTATTACAAATTTAAAAAGAAATAGCTGAAAGAACTTAAATGTGAAAAATAGAGGGCAGGACAAACCAATTTTGTAAAGATTGTAAGAGATTTGAGGAATACAGTAGATGAAGTCAGGGAAGCCTGCCAAAAGAGAGGGAAATTAGTTAAGTCAGGATTTTTGTCTTGTGTCAGAGCCTAGGTTTAGAAGTCGACCTACAACCATAAAGCTTTTAAGCAAAATAAATTTTGTACAAAATAAATTTTGTATTCTTTGCAGAGAGTAATGTTGGAGCTATTTTTGTTTTAAAATAAAGAAAAATTGAATTGTGTCCTCGGAGGAAAATTTGGCGTTTCCAAACAAAAAAAAACGAGGAACAAGGAAAAATCCCGAAACGTAGAGGCCCAGATCTAGGGATTGACGACGCGGTGATGTAAGATCCTTTTTTTAATGATGTTATCCTTGTTAAACTTGATAGCTTGCCCTTGCCAATGTTCGCTAGGATACAAATCGATCGACTGCTATAGAACACGAGGTCGGAACCTGTCCAGCCTTGTAAGAAAACCATGGTGCAACTTCCGAGGTTCCAGAAACCCAAAAGAACTGTAACGGGGTAAAATTTCTTCTATTATTTTGTAAAACATTTACGTCTCCGTTGTCAGACATCTGGGGGCACCCGAACTTTATACCTCCACTGATGACCGCTCGGGCAGGTGGCAAAAGTAACGGGTCCAATTACGGAGAACACATAAATCTTGCGACATCGAAGCGAAAGACGACAGGAAGACCAAACTGTAACAAGATCTTTCCCTAAAGGGGAAACTCTTCGGGGATGCTGACTAAATCGGCTTTCATCCTTGAGCAGAATATTCAACTTTACCTGCGACGTTTTGGTCTTAATCGTTTTGTAATCTTGGAATATTTTATATCTCAGCTATATATTGAGGATTTCCTATCTTTAGTTCAGCTTCTTCGGGTTCTATCGCCAAACAAGATGGAATGTCGTTATTAATTAGCAGTAGCAGTAATTGGTATGCATGTATATATGTTATGACGATGAGTGATGTGACGTTAAAATTTTCTGTAATTTCTTTAAATATTCTGTTTGTTCGTTTCTAATTTCTTTCTAAGCTTCCCAAAATATATATTTATTAAGAATATATAAAAACATGTATTTGTTTGAAATTGTAAATACTCTCCTAATTTCAATGCTTCTTTTAAACTGCTTTGAATGTAAGAGTTTCCCGGACTCTCGACAATTTTGTAATTTGTACTACTAACAATTGTTAGGCTTTGTGCAGTAATCTGAATTCGGGCTGCTGGGATGCAATTTATTTTTTTATTGCTAAATTGTGGTTGATGACACGCACTGAATTGGTACTGATGACTATGTGCCAATAAAATTAAAGTAGCCGCTTCGTGCTGTTGCTGGTCGATGCACGTGCTTGAAAAAATGTTTGTTTCATTCGTATTTTTAAAATTTGTTGTTCGATTAAAGGTGCTCTATGCTGTCACTTGCTGATGAATGGACGAACAAGCATTTGTCTCTGATGTGGTTACAAATGGCGCGTCACTGGAGTAGTGCTGATAGCGATTAATGCGTAAAATTACATGAAATTAATCTGCACGTCGACGTCTATATCGATGTCGGGGTCACCAATTGTTAAGTTTGGATGTTTTATAATAATAAATAAAACACTTGGTCACTCTAACGTATTACTACAATTTTATTTTACTTTTAAATTCTTTGTGATAAACCACAGATACGGAAGTCAGAGACAACAAGAATGAGAAAACAATCAAAGCTATCTCTTCACAAAAAGCATGTACTAGAAAATGCTGTCCTGCCACATAGCCATTATATGCGTCATATGACATACATAATTATTACAGGTTAGTTCACATTACTACGTATTCTTCTAATTCCAATTCTACTGATTTAATTCATTTTAATTCATTATAATTTATTTTATTTTAATATGTTATGTATTATTAATATGTCACAGAAAAATTTCGTAGAAAGATAAATGTTCAAACTACAAAGGATCACTCTTTAAATGAAAAACACTTATACTTATCTAAACACAACTCCGTGTCCACTTCAGTTTTGTCCTACAGCTGGCCCATATACATTTCCACCTAAAAATTAAAAGAAGAACATATTAATAATATATTCAAAGTCTACAAACATCAGAAAACTTACCATTTTCGTACTTTCCTCTAATTATTATTTACGTCTTCGAAATGTCATTATAATGGCATTACGTCACATCACATGCTTTCGCCCTTGCCGCAGTCAGAGTTCAATAGAATGCAACTTTGAGAACGAACGTTGCCAGATCAACGCATTATGGAACAGAGATGTAGCAGTTCACGGCGACTATAACAAGGCGACAGCCACAGCAGAATGACCTCATTCTTGTTTCATAATTTACTCTGAACACATGCTCCACCAGAATTTAATCCTCTGCAAAAAATCTAATTTTTGCTTCCATTATAAAGAAATTTAATTCTATAATCATAGAAATTTAATTCTGTGAAACATTCATCCTACATCTAACCAGGAATTTACTCCTGCTGCAAAAACCTTCAACTAAGCAGGAATTTACTCCTGCTGCAGAAATCCACTTCTGCTTCATTCCCATCCTTCACCTAAGCAGGAATTTACTTCCGCTTCACTTTTATTCTTCCATCTAAGTAGGAATTTACTCCTACTGCAGATATTTACTTCTGCCTCCTTTGGACACAAGGAGTATCTCACCCACACGGTGCAGTATTTCTAGTTGGCGCAAGGGCACCACTTCTTTGCTGCTTGCTCGGGCATAAACGTGTCAGCATACTATTAATTTCGAACTAATTCGTGAATATCAGACATTATTACTGGAATCTGGTCTTCTTCTATCAGATATACAGAACTAAGGAGAATTAGTCGGAGACAATTGACATTGAAATTTAAGTTGAATTTTTTTATTTATTTTATTTAATTTTTTTAATAGTGTTGGTAGATTTAAGTTTTACTGAATTGTTATATATAAATTTACTGTGATAGATTTGGTTAAGATTATTGAATTTTCCAATAAATATTTTATATGTGAACTAAAACGGCTGAGCTTTCAATTTACCACCAGCACCCCCTTCGTTTGAGCTCAGATCTCGCATATACCAATGCATTTGTATATATCAAACCAAACTCACAGTATATTGCAATTAAGTATAGTTGATAACACTATTATACTCTTAACAAATCAGATTTTACTGATTGTGTTAATATTTCTGTAGAATAGCACACTAAAATTACGGTAGCATAATATTGGATCCTGATCGCTATTTAAGAACTAATGAGTTTGTACTACATGGTCAGACTAAGCAATCCCCTACATTTAATAATCACTTTATTTTAAAAATTTTTTTATATAAATTTATGAAAAGTTTTGTTGTGGTGAAATCATTTGACAATTCCGAACATGAGCGCCTATTGAAAGTTATTAAAGTCCGTAAAGATAAGGAATCTCAAGGAAAACCACTAAGCAATGACACAAACATGAATCTTTGTTAGATATGTAGTGACTAATCTCGTTATCCTGCTCGCACAATATATACTACACAGATATATTTAAATAAATGGCCAGTAAAAAGATAGAGAATTAGAAATGACCTCGAACCCCAAGGTTTACAATTACACCTTCACCACAGTCTTACAAAAAGAGAAACACACTTTTATGGTAGTATGAAGAGTGATTGACTTGGACGTGAAGTCCAGACTGTCAGCATGAGCTACAGATCACTCGGTGGACAGCGTTGACTGCAGGGCGGCACACTAGCTCGCCTCGGCTATTGGCGGAGAGTGTGGGGAGGTTCCACGAAAACCTGCTGTTGTGCCACCAGCCATTTTTGCGTCCGCATCCATAGCAGAACATTTGCTATCTTTACTGTTTACTTGATAGTAGTGGCCTTGCTGATCGCAATTCCAACAAATGGCTGCTGGTCTATTCGTGACAGCTGCTGGACCTATCATATGACTGTCATTTCCGGGTAACATTGGCACATCAGGATAAAGATTGGTGTCGATACGGGTTCAGGCTACTAGCAGACACTATCCACAATTGCGTAGCTTGAATTTGCGTAACGAGTGATCTCATCTGTCCAATGGTATTAGTAGGATGTAGGCAGATCATCTTTTGAGTTTCTGGCAACAAGTTAGACTTGACTACCGCCAGGAATTCACTATCTGGCATCGAAGTTTGCAGCTGGTCACGCAACTGTATAAGTTGTTGGAGGTAAGTTGCGAAGGACTCGCCAGTCCTTTGTCTGCGGGACATCAATTGGACTCGCACCTTCAGATCATAGATAGAAAAGCAGTCTTTATATACTCCCACGTTGGCGTGGAGTTTGGTCGGGGCAGTGACCAGTACCATTCCATGGCTGGACCTGCGAGCAGTGTGCTCATATTTCTAACAAGAGATCAAAATCTCCTTCGAGTGCAGAGTGGGTGAGTGCTTCAACTCGGAAGACAAACTCATCCACTGACAGTTATTAACTATCTGCACTATACGAAAGGTTCCATCTTCGTATAGGGCTTCTTGATCGTCGTGACCACGAATTGCCTTGAGGTCTGTCATTCTGATACGCCTGTGCCTGGGGAATATGAGCTTGTCGAGTAAAATTATTAAAGACTTCGTCCCGCAGAGTGTTCACACTCTGTGTGAATCCCTCTCGGGTAAGGTCTTGCATCTGTATTCTTAAACCAGCCATTAACGCTTCTGAAGCTACAAGGCCTTGGCCATGGGTAGTAGGTATCGGAATACTCATCCCCAAAGTCGGATGTGAGAATATAGCGGAATGCAAATTGGGCATTGTCGGTGATTAAGATGGACGATTTACTGGTGGAACCGTTAGTGGTGCCAAATTAACAGCTGGCACGGACTGTCGAAGCTCTTGAATTCCAGGCTTTCTAACAGTGTGTTTCGGAACAACACCTGTATAAACAGTGAAGTCATACTGTGTTTGAAGACACCTCCAATTTGGACAATTTGACTGTTCACCGATCCACGTGCGCAAACATGATTTGTAGAACAGATGGCCGCTGATGCTCTCCACTGGCTTCCTATTGGCTGACCAGTCTCCATCATGACAGATGATACACTGCCCGGGCAGCGGTGTCGGAATGTCAGTTCCCGGTCAGTGGTGTTCGCACCGTAGTCATTGTACGAAATTTGAAAACAATTCAAGGAAAATCCGGGCCGGTCAAAATCAATAGAATCAGATCTCACTGAGATTCAAAAATTTTCATCAACGGAGGGCTAATGTTTAACTATAATAGAATAGGCAACTTCTGTGTTGCCACTTATCCACAAGCATTAAAAAAATCGAAACAAAACGCTGTATTGCACAGTCTGGAACGTTCACTATTAGCTAAACGCAAAATCAGAAAAGATACAGACCTTACTATCAAAAATCTCGTCCGCCTTGTTGAAGGTCGACGCAAAATTACAAGACCGATGGCTTGATAACAATTCACAACTACTACGACGCTATCCAATATTCTTACTAAGGCAGCTAAAAGTTGAAATCGAAGTTAGAAAAAAGGAATCAAAAATTCATAAGTTTCCTATAAACTAGACTCAAAATTATTCAGAATACTGTAGAAATCAAAACGACAATCCATGGGCAAAATCCAAATCCAAAAACTCGCAATAAAAATAAAAAACAAAAGTTTTCTCCCTCCTCTCCAAGAGCTCCCTCTCGACGCAAAAGTCTCCCAGGTCCACTGTCTCAAAAATTCAGATCAAAAATGAACAGCAACAAGTAAGTAGTGTGGATGTGTACATGAAAATAATGAATTTCTCACGGAGATCTTGGAAAAGTCGGGTTGGAAATGTCAAAGACTGAAAATGACACTATAGGCTCTTCTGCCAGGTAGTTAGCAGTATGCCAACTCCTGATTACTGAAGGTCGCCAGCATCACTTCCATCCTCCAACAACTCTTTCTTTCCTCTCGTTCGATGCCATGTCTAACTAACCCTCCAGCTTGGCAAAGCCATGAGTCTGGTCAACTGGTTAGCAAAATGCCAAAAAGTCATTTCACAGACCGATGACTTTGTCCAGCCAGTTGGCCCCACAAAGACAGGACTCCGGGAGAACATCAACTCTCAAAAACAGAACTTTACTTTAATGACAACAACATCTCAAAACTTTAAAAACTATAATTTTACTTTACAAAAACTTTAGATAACGACAACAGTAAGACTCAGCTCTGCATGTTACTTCCACTGGGTATGACACTTGAGGTCAATCAACTAGCAGATGCCAGATGATCATCACGCAACAAGTCCCCGACTACAGTGAAATTTACACTTAGACCACCGAAGTCTAACTGAGGTGGCCCCACGTTGGGCGGCATTTTGTTATGGTAGTATGAAGAGCGATTGACTTGGGTGTGAAGTTCAGACTGTCGGCATGAGCTGACAACTTTCGTTCATAGATGGCTCCAGGAGAGTGAAGGAAGAAAGAAAACGTTTACCGGATCATTACGTTATAAATGTCACGTGTAATTAATCAATATTACAAGTCCAATCATTTCAAATACGCTATTATGCTAAGTGTACAACAATATCAGTATGTGCGGATCTTTCAGCCTATATAAGATTAGGGTTACTTGAGAAAATTCGTAAGAAATCTTTGAACATCTCAAAATAGATGTCTCTATGACATACAAAACTAAAGTAAAAGTGTTGCTCTAAGCCTACATATATGCTATCAATTAAATCGGTACTGATGGTACTTAACTAGCCCAAATTTACGCTTACTGCGTGAAAAAAAACTTCTTAATGCAATGATTATCATGCTCGGCCTAACTTGAATGAATTATCTCGAAGGAAACCCGAAGGAATAACCACATTCTTACGAAACTTTTATGTGGGTACTTACATGTCACCTGATGAATTTTTCTTCTCTAGAAGGCCTTCTGGAGTCTCATCCTTAAGGTACTGCTGAAATGACAAGAATAGCAAGGAAAGCAAAAGTTGTACTGTGGTTGCCTGTGGTTAAGCTTTGAGAACAATTGTTATGAAATATGAATAATAGTTTAGACTATAATATACAAATAATGATTTAAAATTGATCTGAATAACGTAAATTTCATTTTTGACTTAAATTTTCAGCGAAAAATCCTGATCTTTCATTTAACCCGAGAAATAGGTCATTGAATAGCCGTGATGTCTCTTTTGAGGTGTAAGAATACGGTCACCTACATATCTCAATTAGAATCTAGGAAGAAGTTATGTACTTTCTTATTTGAGATGTAATAAAATGGTTATCTAACTATCTCAGTCAAAATATAGGAAATTATTATCTTATTATTGTATTTAAAATAAAAAAAAAATTATCATGTAATTATTTTGACTTTGTCTCATATCACCAGTTCAGATATTTTCAAGAACTTACTCTATTGCCATAGATATTCCTAATGATCTGTTCATTTTAGCACGTTATACCTGACCACTAACCTCTAAATTTTCGATTTTTAAGGCTTACTTAATAATTTTTTTTATCAAAATTAATTGCGCATCTGGGTATGTAGGTTAATACCCGTAATTAATTTCCTGTTTCATCTTGATCCATTGCGCGATGCCCCTCTTTGATTTCAGCTACAAAGTTCTGCCACAGGAATTTCAGCCGATTGACGGACTGCTCCTTGAAGTTATCGAATTCCGTTTATCTAATCAATTCCCAAATTCGTCGGCTGCTTATTTTTGGTAATCTGCCGAGCAGCTTCGAAGCTTCTGCAGTTCCAGATGATGCTGATTTTTATTCATCTATTATCTAAGAAATTCTCAGCGATGAGCCTTTCACGGGTTGGATATCTCCGTCCAGGCCTTCTATTTTTCACGCTCCTTTTTGTATTTTTTAACTAAAACTTTTTGTCTCTAATTACAACCAAAACATTTTCCACACCTTTCTAGAATCACGTTTTTTCTTCTGTACCTTTCGGATGCAGCCTCTTTTTTTTCTCTTCCTCTTTTCTCAGGCACTTGACCCAGTCAGACTTGAATCGTCTGGTCGAGTTTCGTCAGCAGCACATTCGCCGTGTGACTCACGCTGTGTGCTACTGCTAGTCGTCGGGTAGCACAGTGCTGCCTGCATTACGCTTCGACCATAACAACACATTAAAAGAATGAATTATGAATATAAAACTACCCAAATATAAAGAAATTACTGAGCGATAATAAACATACTTGCTAAACAAATACATAGCAAATCGATTTAAGTGATTTTTGGAGGAGAAAATAAACAAAAACGAATGAGACACATAAAACACCTTACGCAACTGTGAAAGAACCCATTTTTATACCCTAGATGAAATCTATAGGGTATACTAAGTTTGTCATTCCGTTTGTAACGCACAGAAATAATGATGGTAGAGCAAAATGGATTGGACACCTCCGCATAAAATTAAAAGTTATTTTGATGTTTGCATGTCCGTTCGTCCGTTCGTCCGTCCGTCCGTCCGTCCGTGCGCAAGTTAACTCGAGAACGCGTATACTTACAGAGCTGAAATTTTGTACACGGACTTTAAAAAAAAATTAAATTAAGTTCGAAAATGATACAAATCGGGCTATTCCTTCATGGGGTTGCCATACAAAACTATAGTTTTCCATTATATATTTGGACACTGCCTGAGAACGCATCGATATAGAGAGCTGAAATTTGGTACATCGTGTTTGGATACTCTAGCAAATAAAATTTTAAAAATGGACTAAATCGGGCAACTCCTTCTTGGTGTTGCCATATAAAAATTTAGGTTTTTTCGTATACTGTGCAAACGGGCAGTACAAAACATTTTTATTATACTAAAACCTTCTTCAGAATACAAAATCCTATTAAATTGGTTATAATCATTTTTTCTCTCCGATAAACCGTTCTAGAAATATAAGCGAAAAACCACTGCAAAAATCAAACTTGCACAGAAGGGTGTCAATACGAAATTTCATACGGGCATTCATCTAGGGTATCACAAGAATTGGTCTTAGACCAATTCTAGCTTTTTTACTTGTTTAAAATAACTTAATCATGCAAAGCATGTAACACACCAGTACCATTTTAATATATTAACAAAAAACAATTAAGTTTAAGAACATTATAATAAAATAAGGATAAAAAAGTTAATACGTTTGCCTTTTTCTATTCTCTTTCAAATGTACACAACATAGAAAAAATATAGTTGATAAAATAGAATAGTCATATCTATGTATATATTGGAAAAGAGAATACAAAAAAAAATCTCATTATAGGTAATAATAAGACCACATTTTGTGTAAAATTGTAATAACAATAAATTTTCACATATTATATTTCTATTGTATAAAATATTGTAATTAATTTTGTGAAGAAAAATAATAATAATTATATAAGTAGTAATATTGATAGAATTACCTTTTATGTAATTTTAAAGGAAATAAAAAGCTAGAATTGATCTATTCCTATGAAAATTCCGTGTACAAAATTTCAGCTCATTGACGCGGCACTGCTCTAATATGTAGTGAAAAACGTAGTTTTCGTATGGCAACCCTATGAAGGAGTTACCCGATTTGTGAGGTTTTTGAACTCAAATTTGCTTTTTTTTTTAAAAGCCCGATTGCAGAATTTCAGCACTCTAAGTGAACGCATTCTGGAGTTATCGTGCGGACTGACAGACGGACCTAAGTTACAAATATTTTGTAATTATTCACAAACTCGAAGAGAATGTTAAATTTATTTCGATTAAATTCATTCTTCTGCACAAAACACAATTGGGAAGACCAAAGTAGTTGTCATGGAATATTTTATGGAGCGTGTATAACACAGAAACTGCAGTGATCTGATCTTCAGCCGTCGACCGCTCTGTTCGTCACAATTGAATTTAAGGGCCATAGATACTTACCACAAAACCATTAATGGTAAGCAATATTTCATTCCGCGATGAGTGTTAGTATACAAGAGTTCATCCAAGGGCATTCATTACTCACTGCAATCCTTTTTAATGGGTAGTTGTAATAACTAGAGTAAAATGATTGTTTTCAATATTATTAGTAAGATAAATAGGAACAAGGCTAACACTATCTAAAGCTGCATAAGACCGGAAATGTTTAGTCTGCCATAAATTCTATAAAGGAAAGTTTTATTCGTGGGATTTCTCACTAACTCAATCGCGAATGAAATAAGAACCACAAAGAGAGAGCTGTGAAACCACTATATACGAGGTTGAATGCGTTCAATTTTTAAATCAAATTATACTTCAGTGAATCTGTCTTTAGCATATTTATATTAAAATCATCGCAGGTAATATTAACTAGAAGAACTTACGACTTTATTATACCCTAAGTCATGAAATCATAGGGTATACTAAGTTTGTCAATCCGTTTGTAACACCTAGAAATAATGATCGTAGACCAAAATGTATTGTACACCCAGGCTAATATTTCGTCTGGTCAATGAAAACCCCGGGTAAGTCTAGGGCACCCCAGGGCTGTTGTATATGCTCCTTGCGGAGAGCACAGAGTCCTTTTTTTTGACACGATAATGTATAAAAAAAGAGTAAAAAATAAAATAAAAACAAATGAAAAAGCTAGAATTAGTCTAAGACCAATTGTTAAGATACCCTAGATGAATGCCCGTATGAAATTTCGTATGGTCACCCATTTGAGCAATTTTGATTTTTTGCATTGGTTTCTCGCATATATTTCTAGAACGGCTCGTCGGATAGAAAAAATGATTAGAAACAATTTTATAGGATTTCTTATTCTGAAGTAGTTTTTAGTACAATAAAAATGTCTACTACTGATCGTTTTCAAAGTATATGTAAAAAACCAAAATTTTTATATGGCAACACCAAGGAGGGGCTGCCCGATTTGGTCCATTTTTGACGTTTTATTTTCTATTACTACGAAAACACTATGAGCCAAATTTCAGCTTTTTATGTCGACGTGTTCCCAGGTAGTGTCCAAATATATCGTGGAAAACGAAAGTTTTGTGTGGCAACCCCACGAAGGAGTTGCCCGATTTGTCTCATTTTCGAACTTAATTTTACTTTATTTTTTAATGTCTGGGTACAAAATTTCAGCTTTCTAATTGAACGCATTCTCGAGTTATCGTGCGCACGGACGGACAGACGGACATGCAAAAATCAAAATAACTATTAATTTTATGCGGGGGTGTCCAAACCATTTTGCTCTACCATCATTATTTGTGTGCGTTACAAACGGAATGACAAACTTAGTATAACCTATACATTTCATCTAGGGTATAAAAAAGCGCTTTTTTTTTATTAAACACACAAAAGTTGAATAGAACAATTAGGCGGAGTAATATATATAATGCACATTTGTGGGACATGGGAAAATTAATTAGAAGGCTCTATTCTAATTTAAGAACCTTTTTAAAAAAATACTTGTCTTACACAAAATTATACTTCTAATGCTGTCGGTAGCCAGCTCGAGAAGAAAAGAAATTCAAATTATGGCCGCCCGTTCTTGTCATATTCGTTCAAGTACGTCTTCTCGTTGCAATTGTCGTTCTCGTTTATTTCGATGAAATTGGTCGAATGAATAGGTGCTACCCGGCCTTTTATGGGGTTCGTTTGTACGATCCCCCAAATCGACCATCCTACAAGATTTTCGTCTCAAATGTCACACTTCTTTTTTATGGATGTAATCGTAGAGCAAACTTTCCAGGTAGTTTTAGTCGTTTGCATAGGGTTATTCGTTGTGGTTGATTACTGAACACTCACTGTCAGAACTCGTCGTCAGGAACACCTACTCTCGTTATGGAAATCTACGTCATCATTAGGAACTTCTGTCATCTACATCCGGAAATAGTTTCTTTTCCATCGGGTAAAAGTTTCGTCTTCATCAGGTAAAAGTTTCGTCTTCATAAGAGAAATTTTCGCCTTCGCTTTGTCTTCATCATTGTGATATCTCCTTCTCTCCTTCGTTATGGTTCTGATCTTCTTCAGATTCACCTTCACTTTCAGTGTCGTCGTCAGTTTTGTAGCTCCACTTCCTCATAAATTCGGCACAAGGGGTGGTACACTTTGGACCCTCATGCTCTCCTACCTTAAATACTTCGTACCTCTCATGCCCGATAGCCTTCGTTACTTGGTAAGGGACCAAAAACTTGGAAGAAATTTTAAGATTAGAACCAAATTATGTCGAGTTAATTGCAAATATTTCGCATATGTTATGGGAATAGGCTTTCTTTCCCTTCTTATTAAAATTGCTTTTATTTTCGTCTTGAATGTCCTGTATCCTAGATGCCGCTTAAGACCTCATATCTATTCGAGAGGCTTTAAAGATTTCCGCTATCTCTGCTTCCAAAAGCTCTATGAACTTTTGATACTAGACACTCGGCCCTGTCCGTGGGGACATCAAACATCAACTCGAATGGACTTCTTGAAATGCTCCTCTGATGATGTGTTTATGAAGCTTTGAGCTTTGCCCACTTGCTTTTACAACAAATCTGGAGTATTGATGGAAAGCTACGAGAGCATTGGAATCAGGACTCGACTGATCCTTTCAATTTGTCCGTTACTTCGTGCGACTACACTGGTAATACTTGCTCGCTGAATTTTTTCCATTTCGTTTTCTTTGAACAGGCTCCATGTGAACGTTGTTGCGCGGTCACATACTATACACTTCGTATTTCTGAAAAGTATTTTCTGAATCCTCAGCTCCTGTATTTTTGCTTCGGGTCTCGTCGACTTGCGTGGATACAGCTAACGGCGAATATATATCGATATTGTTTCTTCGTCGCAGCAAGTGTGTGCTCGGATGGAGAAATCCATCCTGTTTGCCGTTCTTTCGTTGTACTAGAATACACTGGATACAATTTTGTCTGCATCGTTCCGCTTTTTCTCGTAGATAAGGAGTGCAAATCTGCTTTTAAGCAAGGTGCCCTTATTCGTGAACCCAACGTATCACATCTAATTGCTCGTAGCTTTTCGTCGTTACACTGTGCTGCCAGCATAGTATGTATGTAGTCAGATTGTATACTCGTGCCTACAGGTTTTGGGCTTAGTGTATCGGAATGTTTCACCTGCCTGCTGCTTCGAAATTCGATATTCCAGAACCTATTTAACATTTTTTAAAAGAAGCGCCGACCCTACTATCGTAGTAGTTAATTCCTTTTTCTTCATCGTGGCTTTGAAAGCTGCGCATTCGGTGAAAATTTTAAATTCTATCCTCAAAAGAGATACGCTGATTTTCTTTAAAGCTAAGACAATAGCGAGAACCTCTAGTTCGTAGCTACAATACTGTTCTTGACATGGTGCTTTTTTCCTGATGAAATAGTAAACCCGGTGAAACATCATGTCGCCACTGCTCTATAGTAGTAAAATAGCGCCGAGGCCGTATTTTGAGGCGTCAGTATGTAGTTCTGTCTCTGCTCCAGGCTGATATATTCTAGGAGTGGAGAGGGCCCAAGATGATACTTAAGTTTATCAAAGGATTCGTTTTCTTCGGAACTCCAGCTGAATTGTTTACGTCCTCGCATCATATCGGTCAATGCCTTTGCAATTTCTGAGTATTCTGGTATAAACTTACGAAAATACCCAGTGAGGCCAGCAAAGCTATGCACATCGTTGATACTTATCGGAAGTGAGATCTTTTAACGGCATTTATCTTTTCTTGAGAGGGTTGTATTTTACCATTTGAGATCTGATAACCTAGGTAGTCTATCTTGGTACATAAAAATTGGCATTTCAACCATTTTATTTCCAGTCCGTAATCATTAGCAATTTACGGAAAAATGGCCGCTGTTGAATAGACGTGAATTGCTGTCGCCCTGCCTAATTTTTAATTAAAATTGAGTTTTCGTGCATACTTTTGCGATAAAATTGATTTTTCGAGCTGCTTAATCGATAAATAAATCCGTGATAAATTTGTGATAAGAGTTCTTTTTCCTGTTGAAGAAAAAATTATTTGTGCATAGGACTGGAAATGACCGACGATAATCGCACTTTCCGCAAATCGCCACGCTTTGATGATGATTTGATTACTCAAGTGAAAAGTTTACAGTCTGTTCTTACTAATAGTATCAGTGATATCAAAAAGACTATAAAAAAGTTCGAAATAGTGCAAGGTGGTCTTAAATCTTCCATAGAAAACCTCAGCTTGAAGTTAACGGATATGCAAGAAGCGGTAACTAAAAAAATATCAACACTGGAAGACAATATCGCTAATATTTCTAGCCGCATGGACGCAATTGAGAGGAGAGAGAGGGCCAAAGATGTAGTCATCACAGGAGTTCCATCACAAAAAAACACAAATCCGCACGACACATTTGCTAAAATTTCATCTAAAATTGGTTTCTCGCCTTCCACTCGTCCAGACGTTTTCGTTCTGAAAAAGAATTGGTCTAATACTGCAGCATCCCAATCAAACACCAAGTCAAATGGACCGCCAAATATCATAGTCAAATTTCCAACCGTATTTGAAAAAATTGACTTTTTTAAAAAATATAAATCTTTTGGTAAGCTGACTGTAGCAGATGCTGGAATAAGCAGCAACAATGGACCAGCTCGTATATACGTAAATCATTTGTTAACAGTTAGAAATCGAGAAATCTTCCTTATCGCCCGCAAGCTTAAAGTTGTAAACAAACTCGCTTCTGTTTATATTCTGAATGGAATTACACATGTTCGGAAAACAGCTGACTCTATCTCTGTTGCAATTACGAAACTTGAACAGATGGATGGAATCACCCATATACCGAGCTCAGCTGACTATGCGACGGATCCCATACAATTGGAGGCAGTATGACAAGTTTCTAAGATGATTCATTTTAATGCATATTTTTGGTTATTGTTTTCCTTTCTTTTCTGTAATAATTTTCTTCTTCTTTGCTTTTTTTCTATAAACTGTCTTGTTTTATATATTTCTTCATTTTTTGATTTGTTTCGGTTACCTTATTATTTTTTAGTTTTCAAATTTAGCTTACAATTTTCTATTTTTCTAGTTTTAGATATATTGCGGCGACTTACAGCATGTGTTTTTCTTCGACTAGTGTTAATGTGTGTACGCTTGTTTTCCCCGGATGCCATCCATGTCTGGATTGCTGCTTAAATGAGTCACTCGGGCGGTGCTGACGAGGAACATATATCGCGTCTCATGCTAAATGTTTTGTGTGCTCAACGGGTAGGTTTACGGCTTTGCTACCTGAATTCTAGAAGCATGGTTAATAAATTTGATGAGATTAACATGATGTTCAACAGATCTTTGGTAGATATTATTTGTATATCTGAGACCTGGTTAAAGCCAGAAATAACATCAGTACAGGTTGGCTTTTTGGGTTATCGATTGTTCCGAAATGATCGCTTGAATAAACGGGTAGGTGGTGTAGCGATTTTTGTGCGTGAGGGTATTGCTGCCAGAGTTGCTGCCATACCTTCTGGATTGGTTGTTGAGTATATATTCCTTGACATTCTTAATGGTGACGACAGATGTTTGATAGTGTGCGACTATAAGCCACCTTCAAACCCGTATTACTTAGATCTCATTGACTTCTTGCAAACAGTAAGTGCCAGCTATCCAAACGTTATTATTACTGGTGATTTCAACATAAACATGCTCCTTATTTCGAATCAGTCTAATGCACTCACGTCATCATTAATTGCTCTTGACCTCCATATAGTAAATAGTCTCCCTACATGCTTTTCATGATATAGTCCATCTTTACTTGATTTAGTCATTGTTAATAATCCGAGTCTGGCTCTTTTTTCTAATCAACTATCACTTGCAGGTTTATCCGATCATGATCTACTCTTCTTGATATATGACTTAAATACTCGTAGAATGAATTCCAAGGAGATTGTGTTCTATAGAGATTACCACTCTATCAGCCTGCCTTTTCCGCGGCAAAATATATCAAACATTGACTGGAGTTTTATTTACTGTGAGTCCTCAATCGATCACAAGATACAATTATTCGGTGAATATATTCAAAGCGCTTTCGATAACCATGTTCCTATGTTGAATGTTTTACGCATCTTTGCACCCTGGTTCTCCAGGGATATTTATAGACTTATTTCTAAAAAAACAAAGCTTATGTGCGCTGGAAATCAACGGGATCAGATATCTACTACGAACGCTTTCGTATTTTAGGGAATGCTACAAGCAGTCATATCAAAAATGCCAAAGGAAAGTTTTACGCGAAAAAGCTAAATCCTAATCTACCCCCCAAGGTACTCTGGAGTAATCTAAACCAGATTGGAGTCGGTAAAATTAAACACTCAAACTGTGATCTGGATCCGAACATTTTAAATCAGTTTTTTATTTCCGCCAGTAGTATTAATACCATTGCAAGATAGTCCTTCTCCTTCTTATCCCCAGGTCTTGATCTTGAGGCTGGCTTTGATTTTCGCTGCGTTGACGAACCTGAAGTTTATAAAGCCATAAGTTCTATTAGGTCGCTTGCTACTGGTCCAGACTTGATACCGACGCGCTTCATAAAATTAATTGCTGATACTCTAGTACAAATAATTACTCATATCATTAACTCTTGCTTAACCACTTCTTATTTCCCAGTAGCCTGGAAAGTTGCGCGCGTTATCCTTATTCCAAAAAAGACCAGTGGATCCTCTCCTGAAGATTACCGACCTATTAGTATTTTTCCCTTTTTATCTAAAGTGATGGAATATCTTATGCGGGTACAAATGTTGGGGTTTCTGGAGGCCAATTCTCTTATGAGTGAATGGCAGTCGGGTTTTCGTGCAAAGCATAGTTGTATGACGGCTCTTTTGAGGATTACCGATGACATAAGAGAGAATATTGACCCTGATATGCTCACTGTTCTCACATTATTAGACTTTTCAAAGGCCTTCGATACGGTTAACCATTCCTTACTCTGTGGAAAGCTCCAAACTGAGTATAATTTTAGCCATAGAGCAGCGAAACTCATCTTTAATTTTCTCTCCGACCGCAAGCAACGTGTCTCAATTAACAATCTTGAGTCGGACTTGTTATCTTTGCGCTCTGGCGTCCCCCAAGGTTCTGTGCTTGCACCTCTCCCCTTCAGTATATTCATTAATGACATTGCTCAAGTGGTGTCTTTCGTCAAGATCCACTTCTATGCTGACGATGTGCAGGTTTACGCTGCTGTTGATCCCAACAAGTTGAATGAGCATATTGCTTTGATTAATCTGGACCTTGCAGCTATATCTCGATGGTCGGTTGCAAATGATTTGTAAATTAATCTATTTATAAATCCACTGTTGATGTTAGTCGTTTACCTCAAATCTCTCTAAATTCCACTTCTATTCCATTTGTAACTACGACTAGTAATCTCGGTGTCATCTTTAATAGGACCCTAACCTGGAATAATCACATAAATTATGTGGTTGGACGTATTTACGGATGCCTGACACGCTTGAGGCAGTCCGCCAATTTCACACCACAGACTACTCGTTTGCGACTGGTAAAATGCTTAATTATTCCCATCATAACATATGCAAACGTTCTTCACTGCAAGCTTGATTCTGTCTCTGATAGGAGATTAACATTGGCCTTTAATTCTGCTGTTAGGTATGTATTTAATCTGCGTAGATATGATCATGTCTCTGAGCATTCTAGACAGGTTTTGGGTTGTTCTTTGTCGGTTTTTATTAAAATTAATTTGATGACCTATCTGTTCAAACTAATTTATTCCAGGACTTCTATGTATCTTTACTCAAACATTTTTTTTCCTTCAGTCATCTCGTAATAGACAGCTTCTTATACCCCGGCACAGGTATTTGCAGAGCGGCGCTATGTTCTTCGTCTATGCAATTAAGATCTGGAATTCACTGCCTATCAGTATTCGCAATTCCGGAACTGTGAGCGGCTTCCGGGATAGGCTTGCAGACACACTTGAATAAATTAAAAATTCTTTTTAGGCATGCTGTTGGTTTGTGCACGCAATGTTTTTATTTTACTTTCTTTATAATTGTTATTTCTGTATTTCTTTCTTTTTGAATTTATGACTTAGCAATTTAGTCTTTTTTTTCTTTTTTTACATAATTTTATTTTAGTCTTTATATATGAATTCCTTTTATTTATATTTTTATTTTTTATTCATATTTTTTCTTGCAGGTCTATTTTTATAATTTCTAAATTGTCATGCTAAGTACTTTTTAAAAGGCTATGCCTTATTTTGTACAAATTTTCTTTAGAATAAATTAGATTTGATTTGATTTGGTTAGCTATACGAAGTATCATTACGTAAACGGTCGAGGCATTCTTCGTCGTCTTTGCCCGGTATGATCAAATCATCCATGTAAATTAAAACGTATTTCTTTTGTGCAAGCTCTCGAAAGATATTTTTAATACCGCAGGAGCATTGCACAAGCCAAACGGTACCCAGTAAAAACTATAAGTGCCCTGGAAGGCGTCAGAAATGCTGTATGAAAGGAACCACTGGCTAAGTCTAAGGTTGTAAAAAGTATTGAATTATGTAACTCGTCAATTTAACAAAGAAAATCGGTCCTTTATTATATCCCTGTTCAGATTCTACGATAATCCGCTATACAGTCGTTTCGTTTTATCCTTTTTATTTACTAAAATAGTTGGACTCACAAAGTCGGAAACACTGTGCGGTATTATACATCATTGCAACCATTCGTTAATATTTGCTCGTCGATAACATTGTTACAAAATGGCTCACCTTGCTTTATTGAGGGAGATCTGGTCCAAGCCGGACTATCTCAAATGATTATTTCAAAAGGGAAAAGAAGCGGGACGTACGATTTATAAGAGGCCCCTTTCTTGTAAATGGTCACTTTTCACACGCTGCCAGCAGTGTCAATTAGTCACTAGAAGGCTACCGCAAATGAGCGTTCCAACGTTTCTTCTCTAGTATCTGCTGGATCCTGAGTCCATTTCCCCCGAAAAGCTTCAAAACACATTCCGAAGGTTGACTAGATGAAAATTTGGTAATCTCTGTCTGCACCGAAGTCTTGATATAAGGCAAATCAAGGTAAAAGGAATGTCTGTAATCGCAAACTCGGGAGAATTGGAATTCGCGCTTCCACTGAAATTGCATTTTCCCGATTGAAGAAAGACCGAACTTAATTATGATGACTATGTGGCTAATTTATTGCGATTCTTGCTTGGCAGAAAACAATCCACAAGAATAGAAAGGAGCACAACAAACGAAACGTCAAAGCAGCAGCAGCAGAAAACAAAACACCGAACTCTTGACATTTCAGTCAGCTGATTTTTCAGCTATAGACAATGAACCACAGTGGAATCTAGAACTCATCCTTACAAGTTCGCGCGACACGTGGTCGTCACAAATAGAGCACGCCAGCCGACTGTATAGAAGGCGAACCCTAGACGTGGCCGCACGGAGCCGAAGTATGTTCCTGGACTTGTGCGTAGACATAGAATCGCCGAAAGTTGCAAGAACATATACAGTCCCCTCTCAATGAGAAAATAAATAATGCTCACCCAAAAGTGTTAAAACGAACCCCCTTTCTATACACTAAAATTAGATGAAAACTTTCGAAACTTAGTGAATAATTAAATGAAAAAGAAGTTTGACATTTAACATAAACTGGAATTAGCAGAAGACTTTCGAAACTTAGTGGAAAATTAAATGCGAATGAAATTTGACATTTAACAAAAACTGAAATTGGATAAGAGCTTTGACACGTAGTAGAAAGCTAAATGTTAAAGAAATTTGACATGATAGTTATAGATAGAAAGTTGCGAAATGTAGTAAGAGTTTAAAGTAAGAGAAATTTCATTTGTTTCAATATTGGAAAATTGAGAATCTTGGGCTTGTAAAGGTAAATGTTAAAGAAATTAGACATGGAGTAAAAAGTTAAGCAAATATCAAAGGTGGAGCTGTATTAAAATTAAAATAAGAAATAGCTGAAAGAACTTAAATTTGAAAAATTTTGTAAAAGATTGGAAGAGATTTGAGTAATAGAGTAGATGAAGTCACGTAGGCCCTCCAAAAGAGAGAGAAATTAATTAAGTCAGGATTTTTGTCTTGTGTCAGAGCCTAAGTTTAGAGGTCGTCCTAAAAGATAAAGTTTTTAAGCAAAAAAAAATTTAAAAATTTTGTATTTTGTACAGAAAGTAATGTCGGAACTATGTTTGTTTTAAAATAAAGAAGAATTAAATTGTGACCTTGGAGAAAATTTGGTGTTTTTATACTAAAAAAAAAAAAGAACGAAAAAAAAGCCTGAAACGAAGAGGCCCAGATCTGGGAATAGACTGCTGTGTACGACGTGGTCATGTAAGATCCTTTTTTTGCTGATATTGTTGGCGGAAAAATTCGTGTGAAAATTGATAGCTCGCCCTTGCCAAAGGTCGCTTGGATACAAATCCCCTGACTGCTATTGAACACAAGATTGGTACCTGTCCAGCGTTGTAAGATAACCAAGGTGCAACTTCCGAGGTTCCAGAAACCCAAAAGAACTGCAACGAGGTAAAATTTCTTCTATTATTTTTTAAAACATAAGCGTCCCCGTTGTCACACAACTGGGGTCATTCGAACTACATACCTCCAACGGTGACCGCTTGGCAGGTGGCAAAAGTAACGGGTCCAGCTACGGAGAACACATAAATCTTGCGACATCGAAGCGAAGGACGAAAGGTAGACAAAACTTTAACAGTTGGTGTCAAGTGTGGGGAGCTATTCAGTCCCGTAAAGGGGTTTAACTACCACTGGAATTCATCGACAACACCAGACCGAAAACAGATTGGCCGTAATTAAGTGTATTAGTTCGAGGCTAACTATTATTCATTTTTTTCTGTCTTAAATATATTTTCATTATTTATTAAATATATTGCTATTAAATATATTTGTATCCTAATTAAAATAATCGCTAGATACGGTTTCACACATTAACAAGAGATACAACGTTTTCGATTACGTGCAACATAGTTCTATAAATTGATTACAATTATTAATAAATACAGTATATCTAGATCAATTACAGAATTTTCTATTCCAGGCTATCTAATATAAATTAATTGCAATTATCACCAAATAAAATATTCTAGGCACCTATAATGGTTGCAAAATTTTCTACTAGGCGATATATACTACTAACAACAATATTCAAAGCACCTATAACGGTTGCAAAATTTTCTACTAATTTAAAGTGATCAACATTGCTACTAACTACAATATTCTAAGCACCTATAACGGTTGAAAAATTGTCTGCTAGGTGCTATCGAATTGAAATTGATTAAAAGTATTACTAGATGCAATATTCTATGCATCTAGGTCAATTGCAATATTTTCTACTAGGCGTTATCGAATTCAAATTAATTAAAAGTATTACCAAATGAAATATTCTACGCATCTATTTCAAATGCAACTTGTCTAATAGGTGCTGTCGAAGTTTAATTGTTTACCATTATTACTAAAAACAATATTCTAAGCATCTATAACGCTTAAAAGTTTTCTACTAGGTGCTATCGCAATTAAATTGATTAAAAGTATTACTAGATCCAATATTCTACATACCTATAGCGATTGCAAAACTTTTCCTGGGTGCTATTGAATTTAAGGCAATTAAAATTACTACTTACTACAAAATGCTACGCATCTATGCGATATGTGTGCGTTCGGAGTCCGTTTTCTAAAATGTTCTATATTGATACTTATTGAAAAGTGGTAAACATTTGTAGTGTATATTCTATAGAGCCTAAACTACTATACACACAGGAAAACAGTCTTCTAGTAATTTATAGCTTGATTCCTATCTTCCCAAAGGCTATACTTCCTATATACATTAATTAACAAAATAATAAAATAGATTTGATTACAAACTAACCTTACCATTTTACGCTCAATAACTCTCAGTTGAGTATAATTGCATTTGTGTATGTGCAGCCGGAGTCCGAATCTGCAGGTAACTACATTCGATATCAGCAGCCCACGGCATGCCAGACGGCACAGCGACATTACAATGATTACTCAGCTGAGATTTTTTGTTTGAGGAATCGTAGTTGTTAAGAACTATTTTGTTCTTCTCGCTGATTTGAGTCACGGTTTTACACCTTGCCCTTTGATGGGTATCCAGCGGATCTTAAACTACTACACCAAATTTGCTGAAAACAAGTTGATTAGTAGGTAAATAAAATCACTGATTATTTCGATGCGATGGTTGAAAATTAACTGTATTTCTAATTTATTGAGTCCGTACATTTATATTAATTTATTGCTTATTTTAACAATATCATTTATTGAGTTCGATGAAACAATGAACCCATACAACGATTGCATTGCAAAATATGAATGTAGAAATATGAGAGATAACATATTGCAATTGCAATGACAAAATGCGCAAAAATGCAAACATGCACATTTGCTCGATGAATGAACTGGGAAACTTGATGCTTCCCTGAGTGCACTCACCTCGAAATGTATGTAAAGATGTAGCATTGAGAAATTAATGACTAAAAAATATCATGATCTGATTTACTTTTTCTATGCCAGAAAAATTATATTTTACATCGTCCCCACGTTTGAACCGTGGTTCAAATATGGTTGATCTGGTTAATATGCTGCCTTGGCTGCGGTATAGGCCGTGGATTCTTAATGCAGAGCTTGCAGGCTTCAGCTCTACTTTTCCAGGCCAGATATATGGCGATGAGTAGGACTGCGAAAAGTGCTATGTAACTGATTGATAATTGATATATGGTGTTCTCGTGGATCAGTTTGGGTAGACTATCGAGGTTTAGAGATGTGACACGCTCGTGTAACTCCAATAGTTCCTTCAGTTGAGGTTGATATTCCCTATCGTACTCGGCGTGTGTTAGTGACTTCGTTGTTTTTAGGTACTCCACTGACAATCCCAGGATATTATAAGATTATTTCACATTGGTTGTAGATTGATGATGCCCATGAATTGTGATCAATTTTTCTTTTATGGTGCACTGGGGCTTAGAGAACATCTGGTTGTCACACACGATATTTATTGGCGTATTATTATTTGTAGCGAACATCCATTGATTGGCGTCAGACAATTGTAACCAAATGGGCTGCTCCAGTGTCTGGGTCAACTTGCAGTGTTCGGACCTTGGATTATTGTTTAAAAAATCCATTTCACATGCACACATGGTCGCACCTTGATGGTAAATCGGATGTAGTTGATTGCAAAGATGTACCTTCCCTTCTATCGTGGTACATGTGGTCAGTTCTAACTCTGTGATCGGATAAAAACGATCATGGTGTTGCGAGGTCATCAAAAATGGAGAGTGAGTCTGTACAGTGACGAATGAATTGTTGATCAAGACAGGGATGGGATAAACCTTCAATAAATTAAACGTTTCCCAATTGACTAGGGGAATTTTAATTTGGAAGATGATATGGTCTTGAGTGATTCCACCCTTTATATTCATCAGTTTGTATAGCTCCAAAATATTGTCTTGATGAATCGGTAGTTTAAGGGTCGATAATAGATTATTTCTTATCACTGCGGCAGCTTGTCGCAGCTGGCGGGGTGTTACCAACAGTGGATTTATTTTTCCGTGAGTTGTGTCAGTGATGACATCAGTTATTAGACCTTGAATATGCTGCAAGTTGGTGGTGACTAGGCTCATCTGCAGTGCTAATGACATAAATTGTTGTCGTACTCGTACAGTATCACCTTGCTCATTGAGACGATTCCTTATCTGAAGGATGTAGTTGTCCAAGGAATGGAATTTTTGTTTAATGGCCGCTTGGTCCTTCCTTATGACGTTTATAGTTGAATCAACGACTGAAGTCTGATTTCTTAGTAAAGTCAGTAGGTGGGCTTCATTTTCATTGATTGATTGGATTGTTTTAGACATCTCTTCCGCATATTGTTGATCAAGCACTCCGAAAAGAACATTAGCTACGTTCCCTACTATATTGAGTGCTCCTCGCTTCTGGCGATTAGGACTTGAATAGGGTGAAAGCAATTCGTTTCCAATTTTTATCTCGCTTTGAAGATGCTCAAATTGAGAGATTATTTGTCGACATGCGCTCTTGGGAGTCAATTGGTCACAAAGTATTTGAAGTGCCTTAGTTCCACTTTCCAAAATGTTTAATTCCATCCAATATGGTTGTAAGTTGTAATGAACAATTATTTTCCAGTCTGATATTATTAAGTTTGTCGCTCCAAGGTTCTCGAAGTGTATGCCTAATTGAGGCTCGAACTGCGTGATTTCGATGAGTTCGCCTTTAGCACACGACGGGACCATGAAAACAGTTAGTAATAACGTAAGTAGCGATGTTCCCAGAGAAGTTTTTGTTCGTTTTGTTGCTATTGTAGGTGATCATTTAGAACTGGCTTGATCCTCGTTTTGCCGTTTGTTCGAACTTGGTCTAAGGGTTTCGTCGTCAGTTGCTGTGCAATCCTCTTCAGATGCTCTTTCTTTGTCTGGGCCTTCCTCCATAGGTAATGGAGCCAATTTATGTATTGGTCTGCGAAAGACTCCTTTTGACGTTCTTACATCTGCCACCCGAACATAACCATCCTTTCCTTTATGAACTTCTACAATTCTGCCTAAGGGCCACTGTTGCACTGGTGTATTATCTTCTTTCAAAATGACAAGCACTCCTGGCTTGGCATTGGGTGATTGTTGTTACCACTTAAATCGATACTGTAGCTCATTTAGGTATTCCGAAGACCACCGTTTCCAAAATTGCTGTTTTATATCATAAACTAACTCCATCTTCTAAGCAATTTAGTCTTTATAGGTTTTGCTTGTGAATCAATTGGTGCTGTCAGCGTTTCACCTATCAGTAAGAGCCCAGGTGTTAGAGGACTAAGATCATTGGGACCTGAAGATAGTGGCGTTAGAGGGCGAGAATTTAGAATTGCCTCTACATCAACCAGGTCGGTTTCAAGTTTTTCATATCTTAATGAAGCCGAAGATATTGTGCCAACCAAAAGATGTTTGGCTGACTTTACGGCGGCCTCCCACAACCCGCCAAAGTGTGGAGAGCGTGGAGGAATAAAATGGAAGTCGATTCCTTTCTGACTGCACATGGGCGTGATTTTTTGTTGTCCTTGATCGGAATGGATTACTTCAGAGAGTCTTGTTAGCTGGTTTCTTGCTCCCGCAAAGTTAGTGGCGTTATCGCAGTATAAATTGCGACAATATCCTCGTCTACCTATGAAACGTTTTAATGATCCGATGAATGCCTCCGTAGTAAGGTCGCTTACAACCTAGAGGTGAACAGCCTTGGTTGCGAAGCAGTAGAATATTGCCACATACGCCTTTTGCGGTCATTTCCCTCGAATTTTATAGTGAATCCAGATGGGTCCACAAATCTTCAACTCCAGTGTTGATAAAAGACCGTGCAGGTTGAACCCTGGCTGCTGGCAAATTGCCCATCATTTGTGTCATCATTTTGGGCTTGTTTTTGTTACATTGAATGCAATGTTGAACTATTGAACGCGCAATTCCCTTTCCTTTTAAAGGCCAAAAACGTTGATGAATTGCTGATAGAAGCCCTTGCGGTCCTATGTGTTAGTTCCTGTTGTGACTCTCTGACATAATAAGTTTGGTTAGCTCATGTGAGTGCGGTAGCAGCATTGGATGTTTCGAGTCATATGTAAGTCCAGAGTCTTGAAGTCGACCTCCAACTCATACAATCCCTCTTTCGTCCAGAAATGGTGCAAGCGTAGCTAGTGGACTTTGCTTGGATACCTCTTTATACCGTAGGAGATGACGTATGTCTTCTTGAAATTCTTCTTGTTGCATTAGCTTGATTATGTTGAACAAGGCTTCATCTAACTCTGAAGCAGTCAGCATTGTCGAAATTATCGCATGTTTTTGTCTGCACCTTGAAAAAAATCTTAGCACATACCCAGTTACTCGCTTAAGTCTTTCAAAGGAATTTCTATGATCAATATTGTTGGTGAAATTCGTACTCTTGTCTTCAATTTTGGTTGCAGTTACAGCAAGTGCTGCTCGTTTTCTTTCCAAATCGCAATCGGATATCTTTGTGTAAGGTGGAGACCATATATCTTCGCTTCCATGTAGAAAAAGTGGTCCGTAATACCAAAGATTACAGGACTTTAATTTTTCGGGTGATAGACCTCTTGAGAGAACATCTGCTGAATTTTCTTCTGACTTGACATGTCTCCATTGTTGAGGAAGGGATAATGTTTGAATGGAAGCTATTCTATTACCTAGAAAGGTCTGGTAGGAGGTAAACGTTGAATTGATCCAATCTAATACGATCTTTGAGTCACACCAAAGAAAGCTTGCTACTTGTTCTAGCTTGGAATATGTTTTTACTCGTTGGAGAAGCTCCGCTCCTAGTTTGGCAGCGCATGACTCAAGTCCGGGTATTGTTAATTTTTTCTTGGGAGCAACCCTTGACTTTGCGCAACGGAGACGCACAATCATTCTTCCTTCATTATTTATTGATCTAATGTATATAACAGTTCCAAAGGCCTTCTCTGACGCATCTGAAAATGCGTGGATTTGAATTACTCGTAGAGTGTTTCCTGCAAACATATGTCTTGGAATACGAATTTCATTTAATGCTGATAGATTTGTTCGGAAATTCATCCATTTCGTGTATAGTTCTTCTGTGAGTGAAGCATCCCAATGAAGCTTGAGCTCCCACAGTTCTTGCAAGAAAATGTTTGCCCTGATAACAACTGGAGCCATAATTCCCAGAGGATTGAAAATTCGAGCAATTTCTGATGCCACTGTTCTTTTTGTTGATTTCAATCCTTCGTTTACTGTAAGTTTTGTTTGAAATTGATCGGTTTTTGGTAACCATATTAAGTCCAATGTCTTTATACAAGATCTTCTGGTGGTATGCCATGCAATAGTTGAGAGTGGTTGGCACACCACTTGCGTAGTTTAAATCTGGCTTCCTTCAAAATTCCGGTTAACTGTGTTTGCATGTCTCGAGCCATGGCAAGACTATCTGCTCCTGTCATCACGTCATCTACATAGAAATCCCGCAGGAGTACCTGGGCTCCAACAGAGTACTTAGTAAGCTCTCTCTGGGCTAAGCGCTGTAGACATTTGGTTGCTAGGTATGGCGCAGATGATGTTCCATATGTAACAGTGCGTAGTTGATAGCACTTTAATTGCTGATGTGGATCACTTCGCCACCATATAAGATGATATTTTCTGTCCTCTTCCTGGAGAACAACTTGCCTGTACATTTTCTCTATATCTGCCGTGAACACACAAAACGAGGCAGACAGAAACGCAGCAGTATTGAGAACAGGTCATCTTGGATTGTCGGGCCCTTGTGGAGAATCTCGTTCAGTAATATGTTTGTGGAGGTCTTCGCTGAGGCGTCGAAAACCACCCTTAATTTGGTTGTGCTGCTATCAGGCTTTAACACACAATGATGAGGAAGGAAGTAATTAGTCGTTGGTACAGAGTTCACATTAACTTCTTCCATGTGAACCAAATCTTTAAATTCGTTCATAAATCTTGTCTACTGATGTCGCAGGTCACTGTTTTTGTTGAGTTTTCGTTCTAAGGCGTAGAACCTTCGCAAGGCAATCTCTTTCGACTCGCCTAAAGTTTTTGGATCTTCTAAAAAAGGAAGCCCAACAATGAATCGACCTTCTGAATTTGTTTTTACTGTTTGATTGAAAAGCTCTTCACATTGTCTTTCTGCCAATGTTGTAGTAGTGGCTTGAGATTCATCTACATCTTCAATTTGCCAAAATTTTTCTAATAAGCAGTCTATATCGATATCATCAGTATACACACCGCACGTTGCTTTGGACTCTGCGGTCTGATTTAGCCTTCCAGTCACAACCCTTCTGAGTATAGTGTTTTGAAGAGCGGGATGGATAGTAACTGCATGAAAAATGCAGCTCCTAACAGAAGATCAATGTGATCAGGTTTGTAGAAGGCGGGATCAGCCAGTTGCATATTTTTTGGTATGGACCAGTATAATATATTTAGTGGTTGGCTCGGATGTGGAGAAATGATGTTGTTTAAAACAAATGCTTCTACCCTTGTTGAAAAGCCATTTATTCTTGAATTAAGCTGAACGTTAACTCTTTTTTGAGCTTTCTGGCTTGCTTGTCCAATGCCTTGAATATGCATGGATGCTTTCGATGGAGTAATGCCGAGCTTCCTGACTGCTAGTTCGCTTATTAGGTTAAGTTGGGACCCGGAGTCGAGAATGGGTCTACACTCTATTTCCTGTCCCTGGTTCCTTCTGAGTATAACAAGTCCTGTGTTGAGAAGTATATAATTTCTTTGATTGGATTTCATAGATGTGGCCAATGTCAATGGGTGTTGCTCAGAATTCGTGCTGCCAGCTGAGATCAAACTGGACTCCCCTTCTTTCGATGAGGCGGATATTGCCCTTGATGACGTATACACTTTTCTTGCTGATGGCTCACTATGCACTAGAGTATTGTGTTTGCGATTGCACTTTGTGTATCCTCTTGCAGAACATGTTGATGCGCTATGTCCTCTTCTTAAGCAGTTAAAGCACAAATTGTACCTTTGTAGTATAGTCCGCCGATTACTTGGTGCCATCTTCAAAAATTGTTGTCATCTGAACAGTGGATGATTCTCATTGCAAGTTACACACTTCAGGTTGGATTCGACGACTGAAGCCAATGATGATGATCTAGACATTTCTTGACTCTTGCCAATTTCTTGGGATCTTTTGACTTTGTTTCCCAGAGCTTCTAAGGACTGGAAGCGTATTTCAAGGAATGCAAGAAAATGTTTCAATGTCTGCAGACACTTCGGGTTCGATAGCGATTGTTCATAGAGCGTGCTTCTGTCTAGTTTCCTATATAAGATGTGTAGCAATAATGAGTCCCAGCTAGCAATTGATATCCCAAGATTTTGTAGTCCCATTAAACACTCTTGTGTAACATCGTGCATAGTTTTAATTGAAGTGGCTGATGGGGCATCTGTAGCATGAGATGGTTGATTTAACAATTTGTTAATGAGTGCAGCAACAAGCAACCTTGGGTTTTCATATCTCTCTTGAGGAAGCTTCCAAGCACTATTGTAGTTTTCTTCAGATAAACTGAGATGTCTGACTAATTTTTCTGCTTCTCCAATAAGGTTCGCCTTCAGATACCACATCTTCTGACAATTGCTTAAGACTTGGTTATGGAACATTTGGGAGAATAGGTCATAGAACTGCCGCCATTTTGCATAATCTCCGTCAAACTTTGGGAGCGTAATTTTTGGTAAACTTAGCATCGTGCTGGATGAGGCTTGGCTTGACTCAAATAAGCCACAGAATGCAAAAGTAATCGCATCTACAGATACAATCAACAAAGAAGACGATATAACACCTGAATTTAAAGCTGATGATTCATTGGAAGTTGTGAGATTGATCCGCCGGCAGAAGGCAATAATAGAAACATTACGTCGTCTTATTAATAGCCTGGAGAATCTGGATCAAGCTGAGTATCCCCGGTGTTTCTACGAATTGAAAGGGCAGTCCATAAACAAATACTGGACGCAGTTAGAAGAATACAAGCAACGGATGTATGAATTAATCGAAGGTCCAACTGAGATGGGATACGACGCTACTGAATACATTAAGACAGAAGAAAGGGTGCAATACTACCTTATTCTTATTTCATCCAAACTAGATGAACATCCACAGGCACCAATCACAGGCCAAGGTGTAACACCTTGACTCAAATCAGCGAGAAGAATAAAATAGTTCTTAACAGTAGTCATTTGGTTAAGATAAATTTTTTTATTTAATTTTGTTAGGAAAGGTATGAAAATTTTATTACGGGTCGGAAGATAAGAAAGCAAGCTCAAGATTATCAGAACACCATTTGTCTGTATGAATAGTAGTTTAGGGCGGAGGAGTTCTTCAAATCAAACTTTTGTCAGTTTTACATAAGGACACTGGAAATATTTTAGAATGTAAGGACTCCGTTGGGCCTAGCATGTGGTAGGGAGGGAGTCTGTCATGGCTTGCAAAGTATTCTCGAGGGTTTTGACCTACCCAGATCTCACCTACATTGATTACACCTACACCTATCATACCTACACCAATAACCAAATATACGCCAATGATACTTCAATCACTCAGCATACACCAATCTCCAACTTTACACCGAAGACTAGCACACTAATCACTAACAGTCACCCCGCCGCACTTTCCACTAGCATCTTAACCAACCATCCCCTTTCCACTAACAAACTGATCTACCGCTCACTTCCAACTAACCCAATAATCAACCGTCCACTTCCCACTAACACACTAACTAACCATTATATACCACTCACTAACCAGTTAAGCACCCGCACACCACTTACACATACGCCAATCCTACCTACATCAGTCAAACCTACACCAAACACACTTACAGTAATCAATCACACACTTATCACCAAGAACACGACAATAACTAAACATTCACCAGTCTCCAATAACACAACAATACAACAGCTAAACTGATCACCAACAAATTGCCATTAGTGAATCAACCGCCAAACGCAAGTAGTAGGCAAACTAATATCAAAAAAATCGACACTAGAAAAATAATAACATGGGTGCCAACTAAAGAAATCTACAGTAGCGAAAATGTTGGTCCATTGGATACCCAACTAACCACAGTACAAAAAGTACATCTCGAAATCTACAAACACAAAAAAAATTTAAGGCAGGTTTACACTTTCGTCACTCGTGGACCATATATTAAGCGATGCTCCAGCCAAGATCGAGAGAGAATTGGACTCCTGATGTTATTGGAGCCCCCTGCTGCCGACATAGAGCCCAATGCTCCCTTCCTCCCAAATGGTCTGATCCCAGTGTGTATGTGTACCGGCGGCGAACTCACTTCATCATGCCACCCATCCCTCAAAATGGAAACTACTAAATGCATTACAAGCAAAGTTCTAAAAAAAATGAAAAGGATATGCAAACAAATATAATAAAAAAAAAACACGATTTATTATCCCAAAATTGAGAGCTTTCAACAAGGAAGCCCGAACTTTATTTTTACTTTATTTATTTATTATATGTTATATATTTATCAAATCAAAACCTGATTGTTCCTTGCTGGGTACAATAATAAAATTTCATTGAATCACAATCCTCATTTTGCTTTCTTTCAGGACAAAATAATAAAATTTAAGTGCGTCACAAACCTGCTTTTCTTTCTTTTCAGGATTCAATAATAACATTTAAATGCTCAAAAACCAGATTTTGTTACTTTTCAGGATACAATATGTAGCGTTTTCGCCGCACGCTACCTGTTTTTCTTTCCCTATATACCTGTAAAGGGGTAAAAGTTATACAATTTCGGAAAGTAGCCCTATGCTACTTTCCTATAAACATACTTACCGGCATAAGCAATATCATTCCTGAAAAAGGGGAAAAAGGTATATAATTTTGGAAAGTAGCCGTCTGCTACTTTCTCATAAAGCATCCAGAAAAGAGAATCACTCTAATCAAACAAAAAGATTTTAAGTCCTGCAGAACGCATACAAATTATAATCCTTCTTAACAATCCTGACACCCTGCAATTTACAAAAAAAATAAAATCAATTGCTCTTCAACGAAAAATTCCAATGTGGGCAAAACACGCACAAATTGGAATTTCGCGCATTAACCCGAGCCACATACACAAAAACCTGAATACGAACAACGATACGAAATATTTTCAACAGAAAAATTCTAATTTGTATCAAAATGCCCACAAGGTATAATTTTTTTCACACAAAACTTACCGCTAGTCACCAACATCGAAGAGTCAAAAACTGTAACTCGCCTATCTGTAATACATCGCATGATAGCATCATGCAATGTATTGCAGTGGTTCCACAAAAACAAAATTCCAAGAAAATTTTTGCTCGAAACGAGAAAAAAAGACAGATATTCTCTACCTAACGAAAATTCACACACACCCGCACACGGAGTGCGAGGAGTTAGTCGCCAGAAGTGATGTGAGGAGACTGCGTGGACTGATCAGGCGATGTTGACTTTCGAAGCGAGCAAGGTTAAAAAAGAAAATTGTGAGTGCGTGAGCCGTCGAGAAGAGTTACACCAGGAAGATAAGGGAAAAGCGTGAAGAAAAGTTTACGGTTTTTGGATTATTCGCAAAGAAAAAGTCCCTGTCTGTATGTTTTTTGTTTTCTTTCGTTTGCTGAAATCTATCTGTGCGTTTCGCGGAAAGTGTGAGCGAACATTTGTTCCAGGGAAATAAAGTTAGTTCTGACGAATGATAGGAAGAAAATGTAGAACGTTAGAGGTGCATTGTTGCCGTTAGCATCCTCCCTGTGAGAACCGTGTTAAAAGAATTCCATTTCATGTGTAAGATTTCCCTCATTGAAATTGAATCTGTGGAGAACAAAAAATTAGTCAGTTTAGTGACTTTAGGTTAAGAATCTATTTACTTACAAGTGCTACTTAAAAATTTCCCACATCGACGGTGAATCTGTGGAGAAGGAAATTATATAGGTTAGTGACTTTAGGTTAAGAAAATTTCATTTCTTACTAGTGCTCTCTAATTAGTTTCCCGGCTCGAAGGTTATATTGTGAAACAACACTTCGTTCGGTGAAAATAGTTTAGGGAAATTTTAACTATTCAGCGGCCACCTGTGAAGGGAAAATGTGTTTATTTATTGACCTCAGTTAAGGAAAAGTTAATAATCTCACCTGCTGATTAACCAGGGAAATCCCGGCAACGTACCTGAAACCAATCGCTATTACATTAATCTAAGGATCACTCGCGCTTAAATTTCATATTTTGCTTTGCTTACTCAGTAAGCACTAAGTGCATTCCTTACATCGGATCTAAAACATTACACAATGCGGTCCCCGCCGCTCATTTGCCTTCGATTATACGGTCCATAAGGCGTAGGTAACAAAGTAGAGAACTATGTGAATTATAATGTCTGAATTGTGGTGTCTAAACTTTGGAACCCTATAATAAAATTCTGTTTTAATTCTTAAGTGAGGACAAGTGCTAAGTAGGAACACATTTTATAACTGCCGACAAGTGAATGGTGATTTAAAAAGTAATCATAAATAATGAAGAAGAAATAGAAAAAAAAAGAAATGAATAAATAAAGAAGAAGAAAAAATTTTTTTTTATAAAGATAAAGTAAAAGTTAAAGATCTTTAATATAACAAAATAGGCCAATGTGCCCAATACAACAAAGGAGGTCAATGTAAAGCTGTAAAAGATGAAAGGAAAATAAAAAGGAAAAAAAGTGTGCCGCGGACGCTATAGGAGTCTTCTACATGGGGTGCACCTCCTTTGCAGCTGCTGAACGTGACAGCGTGGGACCTGTTTCAAGCCCCTATCAGCTCAGGGTAGTGGTCCATGTTTAGTAGTGTTATATTGCGTATGAAGACATTTTTTTTTATATTTTAATTATATATTTTTTATATTATATACATGTATTTTTATATTTTTTGAATCTCCTTTTCATATGTAATTCAGGGCTAGTTAAGGTCTAGTATGTAATTCCTTCAGGGAGTAATATTGTTAGTCTTCTTGTCCAGCTTCAAACTATGATAATATTACCGATAATAGGATAATATTTCAGCTAGTAGGGTATATGGTAGTTAAGATAAAAAAATGTATATAAAGGTCGAGGAAAAGGCCTCATGTGTTAACCTGTAAAAGGGCCAAATGAGAAGCGGGGATAGAGAAAAAAAAGAGGATTTTTTTTTTATATGTCTATAGAACTATTAAAAGCTTCAAAGTTGAGCAGTCTTATATACTCATTTGATATTCGTTTTTTTGTTATTTTGTGCTATTTCTCAATATTCGCAACATGAGTGAGTAGGCAACGTTGGGAAACGGCATGCCGGATGGAGGCGGGGATGTACTCACCTAACAAACACAAATAGGGGCTGAGCATTTTGATACGGCTTTGGTGGCTTAGCCAGGATGGATGGGGGCGATTGGGCCCAATATTACCCAAAGCCGGGGCCTCAACAACATCGGAGACTCCTCTCAACTCTCTCACTCTCTCTCAATCGTTCATCTGTCAGAGTTGAAAACTCTCCGGGTGAGTTAGGACTTGTTCGGCGTTGCTGAGGTTTTCTGTTCCTCTTTTCTTACAGCATTAAATCTTATAAATTTTATTCTTTCCACCCTTTCAGGTACCACCAGAAGGAGAAAGCCCATATGGATCTTTTTTTTGTCAATCTGTCCGTCTGCACTCACGACTGCGATTTCTCTTTTTTTACTGTCCGTCCGTCTGTCTGGTCAGTTATTCTGTCGATTTTGCACAGCTTTACAAGCATTGAAGGGATGTGGGTGGTAAGAACCACCCCAAGCCAGCTGATCGCTAGCGGCATACTCTCTGTGGAGCCACCCACGCATATCCCGGGCATGATTTTTTGTAACAAGAGGTGTCGGATGCAGTATCTACATATACCCAGGTAGAAGTCGATATAAGTAGATCTGTCGCCTGACAAGTTCTTCGTTACAAATGGCGCCCAAATTTATGGTTTTTCTTTCCGGCCTTTAGTCAAGCCTGTCTTGACTAAAGTGTAAGTAAATTTCAAGTTTTATTTCTGATTTTTCTGGTCGCCCATTTGCTTTACAAATGGCGCCCAAGTTTGGTTTTTTTGGCCTTTTGTCAAGCTTCTCTTGACTAAAGTGCAATTACCACTCCTAGAATCAGTTCCTATTGTTATTATCATAAGCAGATTTTTTTGTCTCCATATAAAGTCTCATTATTTTAAAGTAAAGTTTTCCGGATGCGTACTCAAGCGCTTCCGTTTAATCCAGAGCGGTCTAATTGAGAATTTCACTATCTATTAGCATGGCTATTTCTTGCCTACAGCAGCCTGCGGCCTGAAGTGGGTTGCCTGGTTGGATACAAGTGGCGGAGTCTACGTAGAGTTTTTTTTTTGCTTCTGAAAAGTGCGTTACTTGCATTATAGCCCCTCTTGGCTCTCGTGGGGCTGGACATTTGTATCGCGGCTTGGTCACTGGGCCGTGGTCCTGGTTGCATGTTTGTCAGCAAATTGCCCTCGGTCAAGTTCAAATTACTTTCATCCTAATCTAATAGTTCCTTCTGTCTAAGTGCTCGTCTCCTCGGCAGCAATCGAGTCTTGTGCGCGAGGCGTACCTCATTTGAAGCCAAGCTTTGTCTCGTGTACGCCGAGATGACGACCACTTGACAGCTTTACCTGCTTGACGAGCTGGTCAGCTGACCCAAACCTGGAAAGTTGTTGAACGACGTTCATCTTGAGATTCTTGTCCTTGTCTGGGCATTCGAGTCAGCTTACCGGCTCCAGTGTGTAATCTAGCACCAGGGTTTGTTTTTTTTTTGTTCAAGCCCTACTTCCCTTATCATAAAATTATATAATTCCTCTTGATGTTCCCAAGTGTAAAGGTGAGTTGTACGGTTTGCGGTGGTCAGTCAGCGTTGTATGCGATGCACACGTTTTTGAACTTAGTTCCGCCTGCACCTCCTCCAGGGTGAAGCCAGTATATTATTAAATTTCTATGTTGTTGCGGGCTCTGAGCCATTCTAGTTTTGGGGTTTGTAAAGCTGCTCTCAGGTTTGTATTGTCACAATTAGCATACATAAGCATTCAGTGTTTTTGGTTGGTAATTATTTTCAGATATTAATAAAAACAATCGGCTACTGATTCACTCCTGAGTACTGGCAGCCACTGAATTACTGACAACTCACATCCGCCTTTGGTCTCAGCTTCACTCCCCTGCCAAGTTGATGGACGTTGTCCATCTTTTTCTGATTTTTATCCTTGGTAAAAGAGTGTTCGTCCTGATCATCCTGACATGGGATGGTAGCCCTTCAGGCGCCGATCCTACAATTTTATTATCTTCTACAAGTGGTAGCTCACAGTATGGATTGATCGAAGTACATAGATGAACAATATTCCGCAGCGAAGAGCGAGAGTTTTTTTTGTGTTGTTGTATCGAAGAAGCTTAAATGAAGAACGTTAGTAATACACATAGTATAAATAAATTGCACGTAGTATAAATAAATTGCTTGTGTAGGACACCCGGAACGTATAATCTCAAATCAAAGCAGTGTTTTCCTTTAATCGTATTGGCACAATTTCGGTAGGAATTACTTTTGTCATTATTAAAAACGCATTTTTTTTTATATATATACCTGGTTCATTTTTCGGCCGAATTATCTTCAGCATTAGCATAAACGCATTTATATATTCTTTTTTGTTTGTTTTCATTTTCACATACATACTTGGCACAGTTTTCAGGTGAATATTCTCTTTCATTAGTATAGACGCATTTTTTTTTACTAGGTTTACTGGACACAACTTTCAGCCGAAGTATTTTCAGCATTAGCACAAACGCATTTTTTTTCTTTTATTTATATATATTTGGCACAATTGTCAGCGAAATCATCTTCCACATTAAGATAAACGCGCTTTGGGGTTTTCTATTATTTAATCATACCGGTCATAACTATCGGCTGAATTATCATTAATAGTGACATCAGGACATTGTCTATTAAGCTTATTTGGCACAAGTTTCGCCTGAAGTATTGTTGGCATTACTACATAGCCATTTTTTATATATATCCCGTACAATTCTCGGGTGAATTGTCTTTCGATATTAACACCAGAGCATTTCCTCGCGGGTTTTTTTCTTGGTTTTGTTCGTCGTGGAGATTCATACTAAGACGGACTTCTCCATTTTATCACCGGATGAGCTTGAGGTCGAATTCGCTGTACGCAACCTTAGATCTGGTGACGCCAACGCTCATCGCAAGTTCATGGAAGTGTATGAGGCCGAGACATCAGAATCCGGCAGAATACCCTTTAGGTCTCGCACTCATAAGAGCCCATCGCGTGAATTAGACTATGTCATCAGCCGAGCGGAAGCTCTAAACCGCGACTTGAGCTCGGATCCCATCCGAACCAACGAATATTGTACGCGTGATATCAGTCAGGTGCTCCATGTACTCCATAGATCCCGGTACAATACGTCTCCCTCTGTCCAGTCTGATGCGCAATCTTATGTTCAGACCTTGGAGGATATCCTGAGTCATGTCGAATCTTCCCAGCTTACGACAGTGTCTGTGGCAGAGGGCGCTGTAGGCTTAACGCTCACAGTTCCTGGGAGTAGCACGGACAGTCAAGGGTCAAATACGCTAACAGGTGCTAAGTGTGAAACGATTGCGGCAACGGAAAGCGCTGCGTTGGGCTTACCAGGACCTAACTTTTTTTTTTTTTTTTTTATATTATTAAGCCAAGCTCAGGGGATACCCTATGATGCAAAGCACAGCATGGCAGGAAGGAGATAGGGAAAGGATTAGGGGATGTGAGGAGAGTGGCGGAGGTGCCGATGTGTGTCGCCCTTAAACTTCCGCAGATTGTATGCCGGAGGAAAAACAGAAGATGGTAAGCTGTTCCACATTCGCACTGTTCGGGATAAAAAAGCATCTCGGAATTTTACTGTACGGCCGAAAGTAATTTGAAGGGTTAAAGGATGTGCGCGGTTTGCAGCGCGAGTATTGCGTGCAGGAATCATTCTACAAGGGATTAGACTAGATATTTCATCAGAACATTGACCATGCATATAGCGATAAAGGAGCGAAAGGCATCCAACATTGCGGCGGTGCTCGAGTGAGTCGATATGACAAGTTATTGCCAAATCGCCAATGAGCTTGAAGGCTCTCTTTTGGACAATATCCAATGAAGCTAAGGCTGTGCGACCAGCCCCGGCCCATATATGGGAGTTGTATTCCATTCTAGGTCTAATGTAGGACTTGTAGAGGAGCGCTAGATTTGACGGGCTGAAATATTTCTTACACCTTTTCAGAAATCCAAGACATTTCGATGCTTCTTTGGCAACAGAGAAGATGTGATCTGTCCAGTTTAACTTACTGGAAATATTAATACCAAGAATGCTTAGTGACGGTGAATCAGAAATTAATGCTCCATCAAAAGAAACGGGTGTGGTTAAGTTATGATCTTGTTTTAATGAGATGAGACAGCTTTGAGTCTTAGATGCATTGAATTCGACGCGATTCGCTTTGCCCCAAGCGAGGATACTGTTAAGATCGTTATTCAATGATCTAGTCATGCAATCTCGTTTAACACATGCGGCATTCCCCCTGGATTCCGCAAGAGTGTCAAAGGAGTAAGCGAAATCAAGAGTACTGTCATCTGCGAAACTATGGATGGGATTGAAAGTAAGGGAAAGCAGATCATTAATGAAAACTAAAAAGAGAGTTGGAGAGATAACAGAGCCTTGAGGCACACCGGCATTTATGGGATGCGGTTCAGATGTAACGCCATCTAATACAACACGTATTTGGCGACTAGATAGGAAACTTTCAATCCATAATAGAAGAGGAGGGGAGAGACCAAGTGCTTTAAGTTTGGCTAAAAGGGCTGGATGCCAGACTCTATCAAAGGCTTTTGAAATATCTAGAGCAACGATTTTAGACTCACCAAAATTGTGAAGACTACGGTTCCAACGTTCCGTAAGAAAGGTCAGCAAGTCTCCAGATGAGCGTCCAGCTCGGAAGCCATATTGGCGATCGTTGATGAGATGATTAGTTTCTAGATACTTCATTAATTTTGAGTTAATGATAGATTCAAAAACCTTTGAAAGAATCGAAGTGATGGCAATTGGTCGATAATTTGAGGGATCGCTACCCTCTCCTTTCTTAGGAATAGGCTGAACGTGAGCTAGCTTCCAAGCAGTTGGAAATTTTCCTGTCGAATAAGACAAGTAGAAGAGTTTGCGCAGAGGTTTAGCCAAGGATGAGGCGCAGCTTTTAATTAACAGGGGCGAAAAACCATCAGGACCTGCGGCTTTGGAGACGTTGATATCCTTAAGGACCCTGAACACATCCCTCGTACGGATGTGTATTGGCTCTTGTACACATCCGCACGGGGGATGCAAAACAGGTGTTTGTGAAGTTGGTGGAAGACGAGAATTTGAAGCGAATCTAGCAGCTAAAATATTAGCTTTATCCAGGGAGTCAACAATCACTTCTCCATTATTAAGTAGTGAAGGTATAGAGGAATTGGTGAAATTGTTCCTGATGGTTTTGACCAGGGACCAGAAACCTTTGCTACCTTTGCGGCTTGTCAAGATTCTTTGTCTAATATTCTGGTCAAAAAGAAATTTTTCTCTCTGGATAATGGACTTGCAGGTGTTCCGTGCAGTCTTGTAGACTTGTTTCATTTCCGGACATGGATGCAATTGATAGGCGCGAAAAGCAGACTCTTTCGCTTTTATAGCTTGGTTACACTTATCGTTAAACCAGGAGCGATCATGCTGTTGTTGAGACCTGCTGTAAGAATACGGAATGTATTCACGCATGCCAAGATTTAGTATGTTACTAAATTGTAATGTGCATTCATCAACATCCCTCGAAGCAAAACAAACCGACCAATCAATTTCTTTAAGATACTTATTGAGACTTTCCCAATCAGCATTCTTATAGTGCCAAAGAAGCCTACTTGTAGGTGGAGCAGTTGGGCGGCACAGGTTTGAGGTGGTAAATTGAGCCGTGATTAAACAATGGTCTGAATTTCCAAGAGGGGAACCGACTGAAATGGAATATTTGTCAGGATGAGATGTTAGAAACAAGTCGAGTAAATTAGCTTTATCTCCAGCTGCATCAGGAATTCGCGTTGGTGCATCCACTAGCTGTTGCAAATTAAATGATTCACAGAAGAGTTCAACGAAACGGCCCGCAGGACTTGTGGTAGAAGAATGTCTGAGCCACGGTATATTATGAACATTAAAATCGCCTGCCAGGACGATTTCGGAAGAGGGGGAAACAGAAAGCAAATGATCAATATTGTTGGAGATATTGTCAAATACGGATACCGTGTCGTCATCAGACATATTTGGGCTGCGATAAAGGAAACAGAAGTATATGATGTGCTTGTGAAGTTTGAACCTAATCCAGATATAATTAAACTCTGGATTAGCAGAAGGAAAATCTTGAAGAATAGTAAAGGCCACATCATTCCGAATATATACTGCGATCCCTCTATGCTGAGAAAAAAGAGGCACGAAGCTGTAACCAGGGACGTGATACTGATTAATATCAGCATCAGAAACGACCTTGGTTTCACTTAGCGCAAGAATTGCCGGATTTTTTGAGTTAAGGTGGCAGTACACCGAAAACCGATTTGCTCTTAATCCGCGAATGTTGCAGAAATCTAAAATAAAATTCTGCATGCTGAAGGCAAAAACAAAAAAGCAAAAAAGAAAAAAAAGCGACACACAACAACACAAAAATTTGGGCGCCACCAGCCGCAGTCAACGACACAGCGAGGTAAAAAAAAACAACAATAGTGTTATGCCTATTGCTGCTTTCAATACCTCAGACTGTGCAGTTCAATGACCACAGCTGGGGACACCCGTATTGCTGATCAGTGACAAGTGCTAATGCATTTGCACTGATCACAGATGAAGAGAAGGAAAGGAAACGTTACCGTGCTGCTGGCTTATAGAATGTTGATAGGGCATAGAAGAGCCCTTCACTTGGCGGATAAAATTTAATTTTGATAATTTATTAATTTATCGGTCGCGTCGGAATTTAAATAATTATAGTAATTGATTATATTGAACATATTTAGCACAACACTATCACTTGTCTTAAATTAATTGATTGAATATGTTTATATTGTTTTATTTGAACTACAACACTATGCAACGTCCAATCGGATTGACTCCACGCACTCTTCTCTCAACTAAGTTGGGGAACTTCCACGCTAAACCTGCAGAGTCGCACCTGGACGTATCGATATTCGAAGAGCCGAGGGCTCAAGCAGCTTTCACTGACATACCATACGCGTTTGCTGACCCACTTTCGGGAAGGTCGCGTATTCCGTCAATCAACGATCGGTTGGGTCAAGTCACTGGAGTACCTCCGTTGCGAGACATAATAATACTGAGTCTCGTGTCCCACCTGTACCGGGTTTGCTCGTTTCTCCGCTTTACATTCCGACTCATCCCCGACAGTTAGCAGCGAGAGATCGTAACAGAATATCCCACAGTCCTGTCTGCCGCTGGAAGTTTAAGTTTTGATGGCACATCCGGCTTGGATGTGACAGAGCTCATATTTCGGGTAGAAGCAGTACTAGTATCCGCCTCCGAATTTCGCGCCGGGTTTCATACACTCGTTACTGGGAAAGCTGCCAACTGGTATTGGCTATACTTGCGAAATCAGCGTACGCACTCGTGGCAAGAGTTACGTTCCGCTCTAGTACGCGAATTCCGCAGCCAGGAAACTGGCTACGAAATTCGTAAGCTAGTCGAGTCAAGGAGGCAAGGAGTTAATGATTCATTCAGTGATTCTCGATTAGCGGTTCATGCGTTAGTGTCCAAAATGAGCAGACGAATTCCAGAAGCGGAGCTGGTGGAAATATTGCATGGTAACATGAAGCCGGCCTTACAGGGGGCGTTACTACTTTATCAGACTGACAACGTGCTAGATTTGAGAGGCCTATGTAATCGATTTGAAGCCTTATGGTCTGATATAGGCACGCCGCGGGCGGTCTCACCGCGACGAGCAGTGCATGAAATTTATTCAGATACGCCGTATTTGAATCACACTTTGTCTAGTCAAATACACGCCAATGAAGTTCCACCGCGAGGTGTTCAAAACATTGCTCCGAGAAGCATCCACCAACCCACTAGATCTCGAGTGACATGTTGGAACTGTTCGGCTGAAGGTCACGTCTACTTAAACTGTCCACTAGGTCCACAGAGGGTCTTCTGCTATGGATGCGGTGCAGTGGGGGTAATTAAAACGCAATGAAGGACTTGCTTGTCGGGAAACCGAGGCAGTGGTCAACATTTTGTAGGTGGTCACCGCCGTTTGACTCAAATCCAAACCTTCAGGCGCACGACAGAAGAAGCGGCTACCAACACCGAGCCTGACCGCTACCGTTAACTCCACGGCGTAGTGCTGTCAGCGATGCTGTAGCGCTCCCAAAACTCAAAACACGTGAACCCAGATAGGATTTTAAAACGGCCAACAGTCTTAACTCTTCCACTCAGACGGCTAATTCTAGTACGCAAAGCACGTCGAATTTTACCACCTACTCGGAAAATTGTAGTTGAACCTTATCGGATGAAAACTCTTCAATCTCCACCTCGGATATAGAGGATGCATCGTTTGGTGGCAGCGAATTCCCAACGGCTTCGGGGTCCATTTCCTCCAGGACTGTCCCACGCACACATAGGTACCTCAGCCTTCGTAGAGTCATAAAGGCTGCCATCGCCAAAACAGTAATATCTGATTCATCAGATCCCTGGGATACTCGGCCTTACGCCGATATCTACACTCAGGGACAAAAGATACGAGGCTTATTGACAGCGATGCAAATGTGAGCGTGCTCGGGGCTGGAGCGGAGAGTTTCCTGGGAAAGATGGGGTTCTCGTTCCACTCGATGTCATCATCAACATCGACCGCTGATGGGCGGCAGCAAAAGATTCTGGGCTACATACGAGTCCTCGTAAAGTATGATGAAAAGACACGTATGATGAGACTGCACATAGTTCCCTCTCTTCAGCAACACATGTACCTGGGGATCGATTTTTGGAAGGCCTTTGGCTTAAGACGTGTCATGGTAAGTGAGCTTCATTCCTTGCCAAAAGCCTCACCTTCTTGTTCGCAACAGCACGATCTTTCAGAATGGGATTTGCAACGTTTGCAGGAGGTGATCACCTCTTTCCCGTCATTCAGCCAGCAAGGCTTGGGTCTCACCACCTTGGTAGAGCATGAGATAGACATCGGTCTGGTGAAACCCATTAAACAGTGCTTCTACTCAGTGTCTCCGGCAGTGCAGAAATCCTTATATGACGAGCTCGACCGAATGCTGTCGCTAGGGGTCATCGAGGAGAGCCAAAGTTCGTGGTCGTTACCAGTGACTTTAGTTATGAAGGCTAACGGTAAAGTGCGCCTCTGTCTGGACGCCCGAAAATTAAACTCCGTAACCGTCCGAGATGCCTTACCGTTATCTCTTATAGATGGACTCCTCAGTAGACTCCAGGAGACATAGTTTATTTCTGCCAAAGACGTGAAGGATGCGTTCTGGCAAATCCCTCTCGCTGTGGGATAAAGAGACAAAACTGCTTTCGCAGTGCCGGGAAGACCCCTAATCCAGTTCAAGGTGCTTCCGTTTGGACTCTGCAACGCCCCGCAAACAATGTGCAAGCTGATGTGCAAGGTTATCCCTCACCAACTGCATGACCGAGTGTATCTTGGCGACTTACTCATTACTTCCTCCACGTTCGACGAACACCTAAGGCTTCTGGCGGAAGTCGTGTCGTTGCTCTGCGCTGACGGCCTGACTATCAACGTGGAGAAAAGCAAGTTTTGTATGAGAGAGATCAGATATCTTGGCTTTGTAGTTGGGGATGGGTGCTTGCGAGCTGATCCCGAAAAGGTCACTGCTATTCAGAGCTTGCCAAGGCCAACAACTGTCAAGAAAATATGTAGCTTGCGGGTCACAGAAACTGAACGCTGCTCAACGCAACTACAGCATAACCGAGCTAGGGTGTCTGGCCGCCGTATTGAGCATTAAAAGGTTCAGGCCGTATGTAGAAGGACTGGAGTTTACGGTCATTACTGACCACGCAAGCCTCAAATGGCTCATGGACACACGGGATATATGTGGCAGGCTGGCTCGATGGAGCGTCTAACTCCAGGCCTTCAAATTTCACATTGAATACCGTAAAGGTAAGGACAATGCGGTGGCTGATGCTCTTTCCAGGTCATTTGCTGACGAGGCAGCAGAACAACACACAGTCGAGCTAGTTTACCCTGCCCAAGTCAGTTCGCTTGATTTGAAGTCTTCCAGGAGAAAACGTAAGTGGAGAGAATTCAGCGAATCACATCTAATCCAAGCGGTTTTCGGAACTTACGATTTAGCGGTGGTAAGGTCTATATCTCATTTTCGTTTCCAAATAACAACGTCTCAGAGGAGCCGGTCCAGTGGAAGCTGTGGGTTCCTGATAGTCTCACCGGGATTTGATTTAATCCGAGCATAGTCCTCCGATGGCAGCACATTTCGGTTTCGCAAAACCTTATAGAAATTACTTCGTCAGTATTACTGGCCGAGCATGGCTTCAGAGGTACGACAGTTCATAAATGCCTGCGAAACGTGTAAACTGATCAAGCCGCCCAATGCGTCTTCAAGACCTCCTCTGGGTTCGATACGCTCTACCGATCTACATTGGCAACGTATCTGCTGTGTTTTTCCAGGCCCTTATCTCCGCAGTCGATGTGGTAATAGGTACATCTTCATCGTACTGGCCCACTTATCTAAATTCGTGCTGTTGGAAGCAGTGCCAGAGGCCACAGCCTCGCGGGTCGTCAAATTCCTGGAGAAAAAGGTCTTCTTAATACTTGGGGTTCCGGAAATGGTAAATTCAGACAATGGTAGTCAGTTTATCGCAAAAATGTTCGGTCAACTGTTAGGTCGTTATGGGGTGAAACACATATTCTCACCAGCTTACTCCCCTCAGTCAAACGCATCAGAGCGGGTTAATCAGTCAGACCTGGAAGCGAACCGCGCCTATGTCGGTACAGGGCATCGAAATGGGGATGAACATCTGAGAGAGATCGGCTTTGCCATCCGCAACGTCGTGCATGAGTCATCTAAGTGCTCAGCATGTTTCCTGCTCTTCGGTCGACATCCAGTAACATGCGGGGTCATACCAACTACTTCCAGAGTTAAAGCCAGACTCCGACGGGGCCCTGGAATGTGTACCGGTCAACCAAAGGCTTCAGCTTTTGCGCGACGAAGCAAAGTTCTATCTTACGGAGGCGTATCGAATGTACGCTGGCGGCTACAACTTGCGAACTCGAGAAAGAGCCTTTGTACCTGGACAGATTGTGTACGTCCGAAACTTTTCACAAAGTAGCGCAGTCGATCGCTTTGCGGCCAAATTAGCACCTAAGTTCAGAAAAGCGACTATTGTAGAGCGAATCGGGCGTGTTTCATACCGGCTGCAGAATGATAAGGATCTCTCAATCGGAATTTTCCACGCTCAGGATATAAAGTCTTGATCAAAGTTGTTTAGATTCCGGTAGCCCTAAGAAGGCATCCGGCAAGCTACACTTGTGAACAACAGGATATCGTAAACCCACCTACTACTCCTCAGTGGTGGGTGATAAACCTCTTTCATTGTGTTACTAATCCCTTCTAGCTTAGCCTTCATCTGAAGGATTTTTCTTTTCTGTCCTTTCTTCAATTTTCTTCCAATTAAAGAATGTCCCGGCATCAGCGAGTGCGAAGGAAGTCTCTGCGGAGTGTAGTTTTTATAGTATTGTTACATAATTTTTTCTGCAGAAAGTCTAAAAAAAAGAAAAGAAAAGAGAATTTATACATTGGAAAGAACATTAATAACCAAGGTTACTCATCTCTAAATCGCCGAACGCATGACCCAGAAAATTTCCCGCGGCGAATTCGACATCCTCTCTATGACCTTGTCGATGCAAAAGAAGGTCATGACAGCCCAGTGACTTCTCTTCTAGTTTTGACCTTCGAGTGTACGAGATCTGCGAAATTTATAAAAGAAAAAAATCTGTTAGAAGTTAAAATTGTTACAAAAACAAAACGGAAATAAATTGTAAAAAGTTATTGTGATAGCTGAAACGAATAGTTTTCATGATCGTTTGGTTAAATTAAGTTGAGTTTTCTTTGTAGTGCAGAAGTGCAGCCAGAACAATTACTTGGAGCAAAATTTTTTTTGTTGGATAACGCAATTTAAAAACAAAATTGGAATAAATTGGATTAATTCAACCTTTTTAAGTTTTTTTTATTTTATTGCATTTTTTTTTCTTGCATGCACGAAAAATTGCCAGAGAATTTCAGTCTCAAAAGTCGGCTCTTGTCAATTGGGGCTATTTAGAAAAAAAAAATTCATTACAGCATTAGCATTTGTTTTGCCATAATTTTAGTGTGCCCTATATGAAATTTATTATTAAAGGGAAGAAAGCAAAAGCCCCATTAAGTTATTTTTTTCTTTTTGCTTACAAAAGGCCGAGCAAAACGTATCAGCTGGCCAGTCGCTATTTACAATACCAGCCATATTATCGCATGCGAGAAAATCAGTGCGGGTAGCACCAATAAAAATCTAGCCGCATAAAACTATCACGCTATCACCTTATAATTAACTCCCATGCGAGAACATATCAGCTGGCCAGCGCTATTTATATTACGATACCAGCCATATTATCGCATGCGAGAAAATCAGTGCGAGTAGCACCAATACAAATCAAGCCGCATAAAACTATCACGCTATCTCATTATAAGTAACTCTCATGCTTTGTAATTAGCACGATACATTGATAATAACGCAGCTCAATACACTAACAATAACTACTTATCTCCATAGAAACAAAATTATTTTGTACTCACCGTAGTAATCAGGTTTGAGTATACCTGCATTGCTGACTGTGTTCGGCTATATCCCAATCCCTCGTTGCATGTTCCAGTGGATTTATCCAATTCGAGGAGCTCTAGCGCTGCAGTTCACTAACACTTCCCGAACCATTGCACTGAGATTATCACGCACTCCACTGATATACACAGAATTTAATTATTTCGACTTTTTGTTTACACACTGCACTAGGCGTCGATTAGATGATCAGCTGCGACCACTATTCAACCGGCATGCTTACTTAGCTTGCTTCGAAACGTAAACATTAAGTTAACAGCCACATCGGAAGGGACTGACGCACATTCGCAAATCGTGTACACAGTACACATAGTGTATAGTAGGCACGGGTCACCCCCATAGAAATTCAACTCGACTGTTTTGATATTAGGTACAGTCACCTACAACCAGCAACAACAAACCACTTTTAAAGAAAAGTTGCTATTCACTTTCCTGAGGCTATATTTTTGTCAGACAATTCTGAGCAAATTAAAACCAAAAAGTTAACATTGGTGTCAGGTGTGGCGTTCTTTAATTCTTTGAAAAAACATCCCCATCTACTATTTTTAGCTCCGCTCGGCTATTATTATTTGAAAATAAGACATACATATATGATTTAGAATTGTTTTTGTTTTATTAAATCATGTGGAACCAATTCTCAGCATTGGAATGGTCATTGTTTGAACCCGCTGAAGTAAACAAACCAGACAAAGTAGTCAATTCTGGAGACCTGAACGGCACTACAGATCTAAGGATGAGTACTTCGACACGAAGTGACTCTTTACTTGTTGCTTTGGGCCAGCATATGCAACAAATGACTAGTCTCATGCAAGATCTGTCTGATAGACTACGCAAAGTAGAAATTTCGCACGAAGAAGCCGTTAGGTATGCCATCAGTGACTTAGCTAATCAGCCTACTCCTGTAACTCCAGATATCCCGAATCAGTCTAATGCCATACAAGATGTAATTTCAAACGGAAATCAAACTAGATATGAGGAAGCTATCGCTTCACCTGTAGTCAAGGATCATATCGATGATTTGCCTTTACAAGGACCAATCTCTTCTACTCTCACGGGACTTGCTCAAAGCTCGCAAGCACGAAACTCTTCGCCTTTCCACCAGCCTACTTCGAATCATTTCCAAAGACCTTCATCTAACGCATGCAATTCCCCTGCTGTCGGCATGTCGGCTCCTGAGAGGATCACGTCAGAATCTACTCAGTCACCTATGACCAAATCACAGAGATCAGCAAGAAGTCCTGCTAATATGCCGGTGACTAATCAAGTGCCCTGCAGTAGTGAAGCAAATTCATTAGTTATTAACCGGGATAATCATCTGCCTGCTACCGTAGTGCCCTGTCACTGTACACCACACACAGAACCTGCTCGACTACGTCTCTTTCCGAGAGACTACGATGGAAAAGAACCGTGGAATATTTATAGGAGACATTTTGAAGCTGTTTCTCGAGCAAATGGATGGTCGTCTGAGCTCAAGGCTCTCTATATAGCACCTTACCTTCGTGGTACATCGCAGTGTTTCTTTGATACACTACCACAGCAAATACAGGACAACTTTGACCAGCTCGATGCGGCTATGAATGAGCGGTTTAGTGACGAACGTCAGCTGTCTGTGGCCCATAGTCAATTAAAAGGGTGTTGTATATTTTTATATATATATATTGGGGTGTTTTGACTCACCACTTAATAGGCACTAGGTTATATCCAAACAGTAGATACACTTTTATTTTAACATTACATGTAATCAAACCTAGAATTAAACTCTTACTGGGAATGCAATTGAACTAATTACAATCACTTCTATTTTACAATTACACTCTTACTGGTATTGCAATTGAACTAATTACAATCACTTCTATTTTAGTATTACACTCTTACTGGTATTGCAATTGAACTAATTACAATCACTTCTATTTTAGTAGCCAACTCACGACGTGCAAGTATCAACCAAATCTAAAAACCGACTGTCTCGAGACTTAGATTTTTCAATCGTAAGTCTCTTCGTTCAGGATAGGAAAATGCTTAATTAGCATTCCTATCCTGAGAAAATTATTTTACGTTGGGCATGTTTTTACATGCCCAGAATTATCGCGACGAACGATGGTTGAAATTGAAATTTGATATTTTCATAAATATCAACCATCGTCTTGCTACCGTGCATACATTGTTGCGATCACAATGTATGCAGCTCGCGACAATTTGCTGATAAGAGCTTTTTTTCGGTGAAGACTTGATCGTTTCAGTCTTCACCGACGTAAAATTTGCATGCGCCCGATATGTATGTATGTATGTATGTATATATGTGCATACATATCGTATTTACGGCAAATCTTACTGAAGGTAAGATTTGTCGTGGGGCTTTTTTTTTCATTGAAACGACTTGGGTTGAAATTTAAAACTTTTATTTTTCCCAAGTCGTTTTGTGGGAAAAATATTTTTATTTGTTGCAAAGGAATTTGAAGAAATTGCTGATGGCAATTTCTTCGCCTTGTAGAGAGATAAGCTAACCATGTTTTGAGCATGATTAGCTTATTTCTATTTATGAAATATTTATGAATATTCTCCAATTTTTTAAAAATGATAATTATTAATTATAATTATCGTTTTTAACCCGTTTTAGGTATACAACAATCCTTCCCCCTGCGAAAAAGAGGATTATTCTTTGAAGAGGAATAATTCTCAGGGGAGGTTGTTGTTGGGGCTATATCGGTGGCTCGGCTATTGGTTGGTTTGGCGCAGGTTTTCGGGTTTACATATTGTCTTAGTTTCTATTTATAATTTTCTTTTGTTATTTGCTAGAATTGCTTCTAATTATCTATTCCTATTCTTATCTATATTTTATTTTTCCTATGTTTCTACTGTTTTTTTTTTTTTTGTATGTTACATATTTTTTTCTGTTACACTTGTATATCTGTTACGTTCTAAAGTTAGTGGTTATTTAATTTTTATTCTAGGCTAATAATAATATTATTTATATTTTTATATTATTTAGTATTTTTTAATTATTATTTAACCCTAGCGGGGGAGGGTTTCGTTTTTTTTTTTTTTTTTTACTTTGTATATATATGTGTATATGTTTTTATTCAACTAGTTTTCCTTACATCTATGTTTTAATAATTGTCTATGTATGTCCTCTCCCCTTTTGTTTTTATTACTATTTTATTAGTACTAATTGGTTTTTTGTGGTTTGTAGAAACCACTTACATTTATTTTCTATGTGCTAAACTATTAGTGATAGTGCTCCTTTTTATGTGACCGTTTGAAGTGGTGACATTAGACCACTTGCACTGACCTAGCAGGTGGTAGGGTGCGGGTCCTTTTAAGAGGGGTAGGTTCGATTATTTCGATTTGTTCGATTTGTTCCTCCGCCTCTGGGGTTTTCTCGGATTTGCGTGAACGGTAATTTTTAATGAAATGGGACTAGCCATTTGGCGACCAGGTACAGCACCATGCATGTGAAGACAGCACCAGTTAAGGACACTGATGTTGTAGCTAGAACATGTGTAGGATGGTGGTTTATAGGAGTAACTATTTTAGCTAATTTTTCGTCCAGCTCTGTAAATGACTGGGTACCCTTTAGGATGAGATTATTTGTGTCATCTCCCGCATATAGGTCTGTCTTGATTTTCTCGGTCTGTACTTTGTTTTTGGTTTTATTGTGATATTTTTCTACCACTTGCTCTAATGGAGCGATATTTGGGAAGTAGTTGGGTTGCTTGAGACTTAATGACTGGATATTCTCTGCCTCATAGTGTAGGATTTGGGATCCTACATGCAATTGGCAGGGATGGTTGATAGTGATTATTCCTTGACCTTCAATCTTTGAAGTTAAAAATTGTTGGGTACACTGGAGGTGTACAATTGTAGGTTCTATCAACGAGAATATCCACGAATTGGGTTTACTTAATTTGATAAGCAGGTCTCTAGGAGGTATTTGTGCTCTGAAATGGCACTGGGGCTCTTCCTTTAATGGATTAAAGAGCAGCTTCACTATGCATTCTTTGGATAGAGTTGCCTTTGTTACGGGAATGCCTAGCTTAGCGATGTAAGTGTCCTCTTTGGAATATTGAGTGATCTTTTTAAAGCTTTTAAGATCTTGTGTTTTTAATAATAGAATATCTTGAGTCTGTACCTGGTGCGCTACGTGCGAGTACTGTATATCGGGTACCAATGATTGTTTGTTGTTAATATGTATGGGAAAACTGTGTACTCTATACAACTTCATTTGTGGTAGATTGAAAATCGGAAGTTGTATTCGAATGACTAATTTGTCTTTGACTAGACGAGCCTTCGTTTCCGCTGTCTGATATAACAGGGAGAGACAATTTTGTTCATATGGACAAGTAGCGTGGGACTTGTGGTATATCTCTAATAGACTTTTGGGAGACACCACTAGCGTATGCAACTGGTGATTTTTACTGGAGATTATTATGTCGAGTAAGGCTTGCTGCCTGTACTCAATCTCGACAATTTGTAAGGTCAGGCTTGAAATTATTTCCTGCCTCAATTGTCTCATCAGTAAATCATCTGTTATGTTTTGCATTCTATTTACCTGGAGATTTATTTGACGTTGTCTTTCCTGCAGAGATGTCAATGGCTTTTGAATTTGTTGTAGTGTAGTTTTGACTACACTGATCTGCTGTCTTTCCAGGTCGGCTAGTGCTTTTGTATTTGTTTCGAGCTCCTCGAGTCGACTGTATACTTCCTGTTCATTAGTGCTGTCCATGGTCCCGAATAGGTAGTGCATTGCATTCCCTATTCCATCAAAGATAGATCTTGTTGATCTTGATTTTGGGACCACTTCTCGAATGACACTTGTTCTTCTCTTGATATTTTCCAAGAGAGAATCAACGTGTTTTTGTTGAACCAGGCATAGCTCATCCGTTTGAGAGCGATTTGAACATAGTCGGTGAACTAAGTGTTCCGCCTGTTCTGCCATAAGCGTTTGGTTGTCCAGTTCCATTAGATTGATCTCAGTTAAGATGTTCCATGTACTATGGTAGACTTGTAATTTTCCAAGATCCTCATACAGTATTCCTGTATTGTTCAGGGTACTTATGGTGTAGGGTTCCGTTTGTATTTGTCCCATTGCCAGATGGAAACAGCATATTAACACTAATATGTGCTTCATGTTCTGTAGAAAATGAAGGATAGGCTTCATTAGTCAATTGGTCATACTACATAGCATATAATATTTAAATATTGTATTGCTTAATTGAATCGTCGATAGTTGTATAGTGAGGGCTTAGTTGCTAAAAGGAAGACGAGATAGAACAGGGTAGGAGGACTGTAAGTCAGTTTATGCTAAATCTCGTCAAAGTAGGAGCAGTGTTTTCATTTAAAAATTGAATTGGGAGGTTGTTTAATTTACTACAATGAGTAAATCATGAAGAAGAATACAAAACTCTTAAGGCAAGGTATGACGGATGCAAGTCAAAGCATTCCAAACTCCATCATCTTCTCTATGAACTTTTAAGACGATGAGTATTGTATCTTTTCAAAAAAATTTAATTAGGGAAGTTTCATTTACAACCACGAATAAATCATGAAGAGGTATACGAAACTCTCAAGGCAAGGTATGAGGGATGCAAGTCAAAGCATTCCAAACTCCATCATCATTTCTATGAACTTTTAAGACGATGAGTATTGTACCTTTTCAAAAAATTTAATTAGGGAAGTTTCATTTACAACCACGAGTAAATCATGAAGAGGTATACGAAACTCTCAAGGCAAGGTATGAGGGATGCAAGTCAAGGCAAGCAAGACAAAATTTTATTGGTAGACTATTTGATGTATTCATATGTAGCTACTAAGAAGTAAGAGTGTATATATGGACACGTTTATTTAACGTATTTTTTATTGATTTAAATAAAATTTAGGTAAGGGTTGACTTCGTGAGTCATAGTAAATAATTCCGAATGCGGAACGTTTAAGTAGGTAGTGGCTAGTTTAGTTTAATTGGCGAAACTTTGTTTCAGTGTGGCTTATTTTCTAAAAGTGTATGTACCAGTATACTACTCATAATAGGGCTTTAAACGGTTGTTGTGTACTACAACCTGCCGCTTGCCTATTTTTATGGCAGTGTTTGTTGGACTGGGTACATTGATTACCAGATATGGGCCAACCCAGATTTGAGACAGTTTGTGTTTGCGGCTTTCACTTTTGAGGAGGACTTTGTCTCCTAAGTGGAAAGCGAGAGGCCTGATTGTTTTGTCGTAATATGCCTTCGAGCGTTGTTTGCTGGCTAAGAGGTTTTTACGAGCCGTGGCATATGATTTTTGTAGTCTATATTTTAGCATATGGTAATAACTTTCGTGATTGTAAACGGGTTCAGGATCCCGTTTTAAATTAGATGGGACATCCGCTGTGAAGCCGTAAAGGCAATCCATCGGGGTTAATTTCGTACCCTCGTGTACACTGTTATTGTACACGAATGCAGCGGTTCGCAGGAATTGATCCCATGTTTTGGGATTTTCGTCTACGATTGTACGCAGATATTCGATTAATGGTCTATGGGCACGCTCTAGTGCTCCATTAGACTGTGGATGGTATGCGGAAGTCTGTAACTTCTTTACCTTTAGGAGTTTGCAGACCTTCTTGAATAGCTCACTCAGGAAATTGGTTCCCTGATCGGTGACTATTCTCTTTGGAATGCGATAACGCGTGACAATCTCATTGAAAAAGATTTGCGCCACCGTTACTGCTTCTCCATTAGGTATGGCATACCAATCGACGAATTTGGTAAGGTTATCTTGAAAAGTTAAGATATATTTATTACCTGATATGGTCCCTTCTAGTGGACCTACTATATCGAGGTAAACCTTGTCGAAGGGTTGTTCTGCGATGTCCGTTATTACCATGGGCATCTTGAATTGTGGGGATGCTTTCATTGTTTGGCACTTAGGGCATTTCTTTATGTACCTTTTTATATCGCTAAGCATGTGTCTCCACCAATACTTGCGTCTAATGCGTTTATAGGTTTTAATGACACCCTGATGGCCGCCGAAAGGAGAGTCGTGATAATCCTTTAGGATTGTTTGAACTTCCTTGGGGCTCGTGATTATTTCAGGTGCCTTGACTGGACATATTTCTTGTTCAAGCGTAGCCGGGGGTTGTATTTCTGCCTCTGGGGGTTCATTTTCTTTATGTTCCGCTGCCGTGGGCTGTTTTTCGGCGCTGGGGCTCGTACTGGCCTCTTGGGCTTTTTGTTTTTGAGCTCTGGTCACGGCGAAGCAGTGAGCGGGTTTCCTGGTTTTCTTTTTATTTGGGGGATTATTTTCCTCCACATCAGAGTCTATAGTGTGGTGCACTTGGGCTTGTACCGTTAAGTTATTGCCTGTATTGTCTTCGCTTAATACTTGTAGAATGCGGCTTAATGCATCCGCATTGGTATTATACTTCCCTGGTTTGTATTCGATGGTGTAATCGAACTCTGACAATTTGTGGTGAAATCTCACCAAACGGGAAGTTGGGTCTTTAACGTTAAAGACTCCTTTGAGAGGCTTGTGGTCAGTGTAGACCGTGAATTTCCTGCCTTGGAGATAGCATCGGAAATTTCTAGTTGCCCAGACTATAGCCAATAACTCCTTTTCAATAGTGGAATAGTTTTTCTCGGCTGTGTTTAGCGTTCGGCTTGCATAGGCGATAGGCTGGTCTTTTCCCACTTCTCCTTGGGAAAGTACAGCTCCTAAAGCCTCGTTACTGGCGTCCGTTGTGAGATTGAATGGCTTTGTAAAATCTGGATAGATTAAAAGCGGTGGGGAAATTAGGGCATTTTTAATGCTTTGGAATGCCTCTTGGCATTTCTCGGTCCAAGTGAATTTTACATCCTTTCGGAGCAGATTCGTTATTGGACGAACGATTTTAGAGAAGTCCGGAATGAACTTCCTGTAATAATTGGCAAGTCCCAAAAAGGACTGTACTTGCCTTACTGTTCTTGGAACAGGGAATGTCTGGACGCAGGCCGTTTTGCTGGGGTCTGGTAATGCACCTTCGCTAGAGCATTTGTGCCCTAGGTAAACAACTTCTCGTCTCAAGAACTGGCACTTCTCTGGCTGCAGTTTGAGGTTATTTTCTCTCAATTTGTTGAAGACTTTGCGAAGCTTATCATTGTGGTTTTAGGTTCTTACCATAAATGACGATGTCGTCAAGATAAACGAAACATTCGAGGCCTTGTAGGCCTGTCAGAACGAAGTTCATGAGGCGTTGGAATGTAGCGGGAGCTCCTTTGAGTCCGAATGGCATACGCTTAAATTCGTAGTGCCCGTAATTAGTACTAAAGGCGGTCTTATGTCGATCTTTTTTGTCGACTAAGACTTGGTGATAGCCGTTGGCCAAATCGAGAGTGGTAAAGTACCTGGCATGACCTAGTTGGTCAAGAATGTCCTCGATTCGTGGTAGCGGAAATGCATCGCCAATTGTCTTTTCGTTCAATTTACGAAAGTCGACAACGACGCGCCACCTTTTTTCACCATCGGGTCCCGCCTTTTTGGGGACTACTAATAAGGGTGAATTCCAAGGGCTTTTGCTAGTTTGGACTATCCCGTTGTCTAGCATTTCTTTTAATTGCTCGTTAATTACTTGTCTCTGGGTTTCTGGTAATCTGTAGGCCTTTTGGTTTATGGGCGCTTGATCTTGCATTAAAGGGATATTGTGGGTGATAGCATTTGTATATGTCAGCTTGTCACCTTTAAGGTAAAAGATATCGTTGTACTCATAACAGAGTTCGGATATCGAAGCTTTTTCTTCCGCGTTTAGATTTGGGTCTAGGCTGAGCTCTTGGTCTAGCCTGTTGACTCGCGGAGTATACGTGGGATCTTCCTGATCCGGAAATAAGTATCTTACGTGTTGTAAGATAGCTGTGTTTTCCGAAAAGCTTACGTTTCTTTTCTCACTTTGTGTAGCTGTGTACTTACTATCTGTTTTACTTACATTACTAGATGGCAGGGGATGGGCTTCCTGCAGTTTTAATGGTGGAGTACCATGTTTTATGGGTACTTTTGATTGGTCCGAGTACTCGCACGTATTCGTTTTTTGGCTTATGGGACTTGAAGAATTGGTTTTCTTAATACTATTTGACGGTGGAGCCAACTTTGCCTTCAATGAGGTCTTACGGATCTCGCACGCGTCTTTTATCGGGCTCATTGGCCACTTTTTATTCTTAATACTAATCTTATGAAGTGGTGGAGTCGACTTTGCCTTTAAATAGGTCTTACTGAGCTCGCACGCACGGTTGATGGGGCTCTTGGGCCACTGTTGTTTCTTAACACTAACTTTGTTGGGAGGTGGAGTCGTCTTTGCCTGAGAATAGGTCTTACTGAGCTCACACGCACCTGTTGTTGGGCTTCTTATCCTTGTGGTTATCTTACATCTAGGTATATTGGATAGAGGAGTCAGCTGCATTTTGCTTGTCGGCTTCTGGGGCTCGCTCGCATCTTTAGTTTGGCTATAGGGCCATGTACAATTTTTGTAAGTTATTTTCTTGGACGGTGGAGTCATTTTTGCCTCTAGTCGGGTCTTATTGAGCTCGCACGCGTCTTGTATGGGGCTCTTGGGCCTCGTTAGTAACTTATATCTAGGTATTTTTGAGAAAGAAGTCTTGTTTGACTTCTGTTCCGCCTTGGGAAGCTCACTGATGTTCGTGTTACTCGCTTGCGATTTATTTGGCTTGAGAACGTGTTGTGTACCAGTGGCTTCTCCTATTGGGATGACGGCGTAGTCATGTATAGGGAACAGTTGTAACAATAAACTGTTGATGACTACTTGGAAATTGTTAATGTTGAGTATGGAAACTAGCACTGTTTCTTTCCCAGTAGGGAGTAAACTGTTGGCCAGGAAGACTCCATCGCCTATCTCTTTCGATAGACAGAGCATTTCTTCCTTCACTTGCAACGGGACTGTGGTGATCATTTGTGACCTAGCAGGTATGCATATTGGTTCCTCTAAAGTAACCAGATGCTGCCTCATTTCGCAGGTTTCTTGATCACCCAGACAGTTTTTTTCGCATTCCGTCGGCTCTTGTTGAACCTGGCAGCCAGCATTACTCTTTTGAGATGCCTTGGAGACACCGCATGTAGATAGCTTAACCTGTTTAGGTTCCATCTTTTCTGCAAGTGACCTCGCTTCGACTGCTTTTCTGGAATACAGCTTGTCCGTTTTGCATGACAAGGGCACAGTAAACTCTTCGGGATTTGTTTCCGTACAAGGAAACTTGAGTGCTTTATTTGGGCCTTCAACATTACAATTGTTTGATAGGAAATCGTTTCCTAATAGGCCGTCATCGGAAAGACCTGGCAGGTTTTGTACCACCTGAAACTTGCAGGGAATTTTATTTTTAAAATTGAAGTTGCCCTTGCAATTTCCCAATGTCTTTCCGGTTCCAAAAGGGGTCTGTAAAGTGCATGCCTCATTGGAATGAATTATATTGGGGTCTTTAATTGCTCTTTTCTTAATAATACTAACCTCAGCGCCAGTGTCCACTACTAGTTTTGTATGGCCGTTAAGGCTTATGTCCAGTGGAAGTTTCACTGTAGGGACACCGGATTCGGGCGCTTGAGGTGACCCTTTTGATTTGCGTTGTGGGTTTAAAGTCGAGCCGGGGAGTTTTGGGTCGACTGCATGTCGTTTCCCTGACTCCGGGCCTCCCATTTTTTCTTTTGGCGGCAATCTTCGTCTGCGTGTCCTCGGCGACCACAAAAGGTGCATTTAAGTCTTATGTTGAAGACTTGAGGACTTTTTGTGTTGTGTTGTTCTTGTGTAGATCTATTGGAGAGGCGTGGAGGAACAATTTGTTGCGTCTGTTGTCTTTTTCTGCAATCACGGACGTCATGTCCATAGATTTTGCAGTTTGAGCAGAAAGGGGTGCTCTTGCGCTTATGGCAATCTGAATACGTATGACCCTTTCGCTGGCAGAAATTACACGTGATGTTACGGGCCAGTGCATCTGTATCCGAGTTTCTGGCATCAGTGTTTGTAAAGGGCCTTTGCCGTGACTGTGATGAACCTGCATTATTCACATTGCGTGAAAACTGATGTGGGTTTGGAGCTCGAGGTGATGCGAACATAGGTGTAGATGGCATTTGATAGTAATGAGCTCTATAGTAAGCTCTCACTCGTAGATCTGGGTCTACTGGAGCCATTGGAGGAGCTTGTACCAGAGGAGTCTGGACGAATGTAGCACTTTGTTGTAGTTTCTCCATGTCCAGGGCCTTTTGAATTAATGCTTCTAAATCACCTTCTCCCTGCGTGAGCAAATATTGACACAGGTGTGGGTTAGTTACTCCACTTTTCAAAGCGTTCTTGGCAAAATCCATCAGATGTGTTTTCACATCAGGGACTGCCTCAGCTCCATACTTCTGTGTCGCTGCCTCGTTGCAAATCGTCAACAACTGTTTCAATCTTGTAATGAACACAGTGAGAGATTCTAACGGGTTTTGCCTAGTAGTGATTAACTTATTCACTAACTCTTGGTATGTCTCACGGGGAAGGTATGTTCTATTTAGACGTTCCTCTACTTCACTAAATGAAGCAGGGACGTCTGAAGCGAATAATTGGTATGCGTCACCTCTGAGTCTTGTGGGAAGGACCTGAATGAAAGCCACTTTTTCTTCATTGTTTAGGCACTGCATAGTTTGTTTGCAGCAGCCAATGAAGGTTTGTAGCTCTCGTCCCAATTGTGGGGTACTTTCACCCGAAAATAAGGGGACGAGTTGAGCTGTGAGCTTAGCTACCTTTGCGTAGTCCACCATTGTGTTTAGTCTATTGACTGGAAATTTAAATTTGGGTGGACTAACTGGGCTTGTTTCTGGGCTGACTTCCGTTAAGGATTCTTCGAGCCAATCTATTAGCAGATCTTCGGGAGTTGGTTCAGCTGCTTCACCGTCACTGTCACTATCACTATTTAAACTTTCACTTAACCTAACACTCTTATTCTTCTCTAAGTCTAAATTTGGAGTTTCAGTACTCTCCTTATCTACTGGGAGGGAGCGCGTGGATTCAGCGAGCCTACTTAGTTCCTCACGGAACCGAACTGTGTTTTCCTTCAGTGTCTGTATTTGTGCGAGTCTAACTTCGCGGGTTTGACTCAGTTTTTTGCTGAGTGAATCACACTGAGTAATGGCTAGCGTACCTGAATCTCGCGCTCTCTCGTACAATTTTGTTAAAAATTTAACAAGACTTACTTGTCTATTGAGACCTGGCAGAACGGTCCCGCTTCTGAGTCGAGGTCCTGTTGGCGATAACTGTGGAGATTTATCTCCTGCAGCAGATGATGTACCTTCACCGGGGTGCTGTGTATTGGCACCTGGGGTTGATCCCGCGTCGGCTAAAGATGGAGAGTTTTCCCTCGCTGCTGCGTCTGTTTCCTGTTGAGGTAGAGCAGGATTGTCGGCTGGCATATGATGCGCTGTTTGGTGAAAGGGGGGCTCCTTGCCTGCTTAAGTCCCTTTGCTGTGATTGAGAGAGGGGTTTCTATAACCGCCTTCGAGTTCCCTCTCAATCCTTGGTCGGTTGATTTCGGTTTGTTTTGCAGCTGGGGGGCCTTTGGGCCGTCTTAACTTCCCCTGGATCTAGTTGAAAAGGGGGCTTATGAGCCGTCTTCGATTTCCTCTTCAACTCAGGATCGTTGACTGCTAGTGTTTGGTTATCTGCTTGGCTGGAACTTCAGGCTGCTTATCGAGCTGTGTCCTGGCTGATCTGTATTCGTCCTTCTGGGGGGGTTCGAGATATTTCTCTTGTTCCTTCTGTGGACTGTTAACTGGTATCCCTCGGTGGTGCCTGTGCACTAATTGGGGTGAACGCTTGCCCGCCTGGAGCAGAGGCGCCTAGAGATGGTATCTACCCGAGTGTTGGGGGTGACTTGGCCTGAGTGGCTTAGTCAATGGGACCCCTTAGGTTCGAAGGATTAAGGCTTTTCAAGCTTTTACGATCGTTTTGACTAGCTCAAGCTTCCTCAATCCTACCGGCTGCGCCAATTTGTTGTATATTTTTATATATATATATTGGGGTGTTTTGACTCACCACTTAATAGGCACTAGGTTATATCCAAACAGTAGATACACTTATATTTTAACATTACATGTAATCAAACCTAGAATTAAACTCTTACTGGGAATGCAATTGAACTAATTACAATCACTTCTATTTTACAATTACACTCTTACTGGTATTGCAATTGAACTAATTACAATCACTTCTATTTTAGTATTACACTCTTACTGGTATTACAATTGAACTAATTACAATCACTTCTATTTTAGTAGCCAACTCACGACGTGCAACTATCAACCAAATCTAAAAACCGACTGTCTCGAGACTTAGATTTTTCAATCGTAAGTCTCTTCGTTCAGGATAGGAAAATGCTTAATTAGCATTCCTATCCTGAGAAAATTATTTTACGTTGGGCATGTTTTTACATGCCCAGAATTATCGCGACGAACGATGGTTGAAATTGAAATTTGATATTTTCATAAATATCAACCATCGTCTTGCTACCGTGCATACATTGTTGCGATCACAATGTATGCAGCTCGCGACAATTTGCTGATAAGAGCTTTTTTTCGGTGAAGACTTGATCGTTTCAGTATTCACCGACGTAAAATTTGCATGCGCCCGATATGTATGTATGTATGTATGTATATATGTGCATACATATCGTATTTACGGCAAATCTTACTGAAGGTAAGATTTGTCGTGGGGCTTTTTTTTCATTGAAACGACTTGGGTTGAAATTTAAAACTTTTATTTTTCCCAAGTCGTTTTGTGGGAAAAATATTTTTATTTGTTGCAAAGGAATTTGAAGAAATTGCTGATGGCAATTTCTTCGCCTTGTAGAGAGATAAGCTAACCATGTTTTGAGCATGATTAGCTTATTTCTATTTATGAAATATTTATGAATATTCTCCAATTTTTTAAAAATGATAATTATTAATTATAATTATCGTTTTTAACCCGTTTTAGGTATACAACAAGGGCTTATTCAAAGAAATAACGATAGTTTGAATGAATTTGCTACTGATGTGCAACGACTAGTCTACCTAGCACTTGGTGACTGCCCAGAACGTTCCAGAAATCGTATAGCTCTGAATCAGTTTCTTGATGGGATCGCAGATCTAGATACACAACGACGTGTACGCGATGCTGATCCAGATACACTCGAAGCTGCCTTATCTCAGGCAATAAAAGTTGAAGCTAATAGAGATGCTTCCAATCTGAGTCGTCGACATATTAAGGCTGCCAAAGCAGCGATCACAAACCCTCCAAGGCGTCAAGATTTAAGACCAGGGGGACAAACTAAATCCCAGCAGTCGGGAAACGAACGTCGCCTGTTCTGAAGGAGCACCGAATAGGCCAAGAAAAGAGCTCCAACTACTATTCTCCAGACAATCGATTTAGAGCAGCTTGCCAAGCTGACTCACATAATAAAACTTCACCGACTAGATATTCCAAGGACATAAATATACCCCTTAACTCTGTAGAGAAGAAGATACCTGGCTGCGTCGAATGGTACAGCTACGATAAGGGTTATGGATTTATTAAACGAAAAGACACGGGAGAAGAAGTTTTTTTTTACGCCACTAATATCCTGAAATCCAGACCTGTACTATTTAAAGATGAAGAAGTAGAATTCGATGTAGTACCTACTCAGAAAACACCCAAAGCTGTGAATGTAAAGCGACCTCCAACTATTTCATCAGCATCGATTTCAAAATCACCACAAAGACCTTCAGCATCAGTTTTGCAACACAAAGCTCCTAAAAACTCGACATTTATTGCTCACGAAAATTCACGGGACGAACAAAGAATTAATCAAGCACCTGGTACTAAACACCATACTACGCGGACCAAGTATGCTTCAGAGAGAGTATATACTCAGCCAAACAAGGTGCTTAATAGAGGGATAGCACCATATTCTAAACATCAAAAGCAGTATCCCGATAGCACTAATGTAAGAAGAAACTCGCCGGTTGACATCCATCCCATCGAAATTAATAATCGTCGAGATTTAAACTAGAATCCGCTGACTTCAAGGGGCAAAGGTCAGTGGCTCTAGAAGGCCCACGTCTAACCACAATCTTAGTAAATGTAGCCAACGACAGTCTCCATTTATGGCTCACTGGCCGCGTTAATGGGGTACAGTGTCGATTAATTATAGATACAAGTGTTACTCAGAGTATCCTGAATCCTCGAATTTTACAAAATTCTGAAAGTAAACCACGCTTACTCGAGACTAATACTTTGATTAAAAGTGTAAGTGGTGAAACCATACCCGTAATTGGCCTCGCGGAAATCCATCTCGAAATTGAAAATTTCTTCACTCGACACTCTTTTTTTGTGGCAGAAATTTTCGACGACGGTATTCTAGGCATGGACTTTCTCGTAAAATACGAATGTCGTTTAGACCTTAGACAAGGCCAGATATCTATAGATGAAGAGTTAATTGAGTTGGAGCAGCACTTTAAACAACCCATTACAGCATATACTACAAGCGACATACAGCTATCGCCTAGTTCAGATTATCTAATAAGACTAACTACTGCACTCCTGAAAGATGGAGACATCCTCCTCACGCAGTCTGACTCTATACCTACAGGACTGGATGTTGTTTCCACGTTGGGAAAAATTGAGAATGGCAGTATCTTCGTCCGAGTATCTAATACCACTACAAATACTATCGATATCCCTGCTTCAACAGGCATAGCATATGTGGAAAGTAACCCGAAAGTGATCTTCTGTGAGCGAACTAGCACTCAGGAACAATCACCAGAATTCTTAGATCTTTTTGAGAGAAGTTCCGCAGATCTATCTGGGGCTGCCAAAACGCAATTGTGGATGCTATTGACCAGTAACAGTGAAGTCTTCTCATCATCACCAGATGATCTGGGTCGTACCTCGCTCCTACAATATCGAATTGACACGGGAAATGCGATGCCAGTGAAACAGCCACCTCGAAGGATCCCCTTGGCAAGAAGAGATGAAGCTGAAGTAATTCTCCAGCAGATGATCAATCAAGGAATTGTGCAACCATCTAAAAGTCAATGGAGCTCTCCTGTAGTGCTTGTTCGCAAGAAAGATGGATCACTGAGATTCTGTGTGGACTAAAGGCGCCTGAACGAAGCCACACGAAAGGACTCCTATCCCCTGCCAAGGATCGATCTTACTTGAGAAGCATTTGGTGAATCTACCTGGTTTGCGACACTCGATTTGCAATCAGGATATTGGCAGGTAAAGATGCATTCCTCTGACGAAGAGAAAACCGCCTTCACTATCGGTAGCGGGCTCTGGTAGTTCAAGGTAATGCCATTTGGACTTACTAACGCTCCTGCTACATTCCAGCGTTTGATGAAACTTGTCCTGGAAGGCATACCTTTTACCATCTGCTTGGTATACCTTGACGATATAATCGTCCATGGTAAAAGTTTTAGTGAGCTCGTCAACAATTTATCCATCGTTTTCGAGAGGCTCAAATCTGCTGGGCTGAAACTATCGCCAACTAAATGCCACCTATGTCGCAGAGAAGTAAAATTTCTTGGACATATTGTATCAGCCGATGGAATCTCAGCTGATCCTGAAAGAGTCAGCACAGTGCAGCAATGGCCAAGACCAAACCATAAAAAGGATGTACAATATTTTCTTGGCCTCTGCGCTTATGACCGACGGTTCATTAAGGATTTTACAAAGATAGCCAAACCTTTGACCAGATTAACTGAGAAGAATTTTAAATTCAAGTGGGACGAAGACTGTGAAGAGGCGTTTAGCTCTTTAAAACAAAAGCTGACCACATCTCCCATACTTTCACAGCCTAACGAGGATGGACTCTTTATTGTGGATACTGATGCAAGGCAATTTTCTTGGGGTGCAGTACTATCTCAAGTACAAGAAGGTGAAGAACGAGTGATTGAGTTCTATAGCAAAACATTAAATCGCCAGGAAAAGAACTACTGCGTAACAAGAAAAGAGCTTCTTGCAGTCGTTAAAGCAGTTGCACATTTCCAACCCTACTTGCTTGGACGTCATTTTTTACTACGCACCGATCATGCTTCACTACGTTGGCTCATGCAATTCAAGGAGCCCGAAGGACAGATTGCAAGATGGATTGAACGTTTGCAAGAGTATAACTTCGACATTCAACATCGGCCAGGAAATAAACATGGCAACGCTGACGCCTTAAGCAGAAGACCTTGCTCAGAATTCGATTGTCGATATTGCTCACGCCTGGAAGAGAAACACCTAATCACCATTCGTGTGACTACAATCCAGCAGGACATTAGTCATTACCAAGAAATGGACCAATCTCTCAATATTGTACGACAATGGCTCAATCAAGGACAAGCACCATCTCGGGAAGATATAAGCCCTTTAGATCCAGTCTTGAATGCCTATAGGACTATGTATTCATCGCTTGTTATGCAGAATGACATCATATACCGGATCTACACTAATTCGAATGGGACTCACTATCAAATACTACTTCCAGAGTCCTTAAGGGAAGAAGTATTAAAGTTACTACACGACAGCCCTGCAGGAGGTCACTTGGGAGTCGATCGAACCCTGGCTAAAATCAAGGCGAGATATTACTGGATAGGCTGTTCAAATGATGTTCGAGACTGGTGCGAGCGCTGTGAGGTCTGTCAACAACGAAGAGGACCCAGTAGGAAAACAAGAGCTAAACTACAGCTGTATACCGCTGGTGCTCCGTTTGAAAGATTAGCAGTGGACATACTTGGGCCACTTCCATTGACTACACGGGAAAACAAATACATCATCGTAGTAATGGATTATTTTACTAAATGGCCTGAAGCCATCCCAGTTCCCGATCAAACAGCCGAAAAATTAACTGATGCCCTTATTCAACATGTTTTCTCTCGCTTCGGAATGCCACTACAACTTCACTCAGACCAGGGCCGGAATTTCGAATCAAATGTCTTCCGGGAAGTCCTGAAAATCTTGGGCATAGAAAAAACGAGGACTACAGTATTACATCCACAATCCGATGGCATGGTGGAAAGGTTCAACCGAACGCTATTGAATTACTTAGCGAAATTTGTAGACGTCAGACACCCTCTATGATGACCTTGGGAAGAGAGCTTCGACCACCAGCAGACTTATGCATGGGGCAAGCACCCAACACTAGCTTGGAAGTAACAGAATACCTGGTTAATCTGAGAAACAAGTTACAGGAAGTTTATAAACAAGTGCGCGATAATCTAAAAACTTGCACCAGACGAATGAAGGATAGATATGACTTATCGGCTCGAGCTAACCCACTCATGCAAGATAATAAAGTGTGGCTATATGCTCCAAAAAGAAAAAAATGCAAATATCCTAAATTACTGACCCCAGCCGTCAATTCTCTTCTTCGAGAGGCACTTCAGCATCGTAAACTGGGGAAACTTTATGCCGTCTCCACAAGAACTGGCTCTCTCTACGTTAAAAAAAGCAGCAGCGGACAGCCTTACTAAGATTTTAAACATAGATCATTTGCACTCCATCATCAACTGAAGCTATCCATGATTCTTCTATGCAGTTAATGATAATTGTATAAATTTGATCTATAACATATGAAGACCAACAGCCTTGAGCAATTGTTCCGAACCAATGATTTAGAATTAGCCATAGCGTACTGGAGCCTACATGAAATATTTGTTGAATTGATAAAGCATTGCATTGAACTATTTTCTACCATAGTGTTATTTTAAATAGGTTTAATTTAATTAATCAATTTATTTTTGGATTTTCCTATCTGAATTATATCTTTATAATCGTTTTTAGAATTTCTTCTTCTTTTCTTTAGTGAGTAAATGCTGCGGGATGTATTTTAATGTGTGCGTGGATTTTTATATAGTAATGCGCCCTGCGCTTTTGACTAAATGCTTTGACTGCTGCCCTCTTGTTTATGAACATGGTTAATTACACATCTTTGAACGGGGTGAGAACTTTGATTAAAATTATATGTGGTCGATGTGAAGGTTTCAATGTTTGTGCTTTGAATACAAGAAGCATTCGTAACAAAATAGACGAATTTCGAGATGTTTTTTCTGAATGCGGTTTGCATGCAATCTTAATTTCGGAGACTTTGCTCAATGATAATATTCCTGATTCAATGTTATCCATTCCCGGATATAAAATATTTAGAAATGACCGAAAACACAGTGCTGGCGGGAGTGTTGCTATATATGTGAGAGATTGCTTTAAGGTTAAAAAAATTTTCTCATCAAGCGGTCGGGAGATTGAGTTTATAGGAGTTGAGGTCAGGTCTGAAAGTGATAGATGCGTGCTGTCTGCAGTGTATCGTCCTCCAGGTAACTATGATTGCGACTGCGCCCTGGAATTTGAAAACTGCTTTTCATATGCATCACAACACTACACTAATGTTGTGGTGGGAGGTGATTTCAATGTTAATGTTCAGCTTCCTAGCCTTCAAACACAAAATCTTTTACACCTACTACAATCCCTGCACCTTAATGTAATAAATTCGAATCCAACTTTCTTTTTTAATACTGCTAATCCATCTCAATTAGATTTGTTTCTTACCACGGATGCAAGCAAGGTAATTTCGCACAATCAAATAAGCCCCCCAAGCACTCTTGATCACGACATTCTTTTCCTCTGTTATAACTTTTCCTTAGGTTCGATGACAGCCCCCAACTATTCTTACCGTGACTATAATAGTATTGATAAGAATGCATTATTCGAGGAATGCTTGGGCTTGCCATGGTGCGATATATTTGAATGTACATCTGTTGATCGCCAAGTAGAAATTTTTTCCTCTTTGTCTAGTTACTTGTTCACCAAATATGTACCAATCCGAACAAAACGGATGTCTGCGAATGGTTGTCCTTGGTTTTCATCTTCCATTCGCCTACTCAATGCTGAGCGTGAATATCTCTATCAACGTTATAGACGGCTGCGATCAGAAAATGCTCGTGTGCGGTTCAAAGTTGCTCGAAATAGAGTCACAACTGCAATTAGATGTGCCAAACGTCAATATTTCGCAGTGAAGTTCGACGTAAATCTTGAACCCAAAACTTTGTGGAGAAACTTAAAAACAGCCGGCGTCTATGGAAAAGTTGAGAATGGATGTGATTTTTCCCCTGATGAGCTTAATACCTTTTTCGCAGCATCTAATAGATTAGCAGCGACGCCAGGCCAAGTTAGCGGACATGGCGTAGTAGATGAAAATCGATTCGATATTGTGTCCAATAGTGCGGAAAATCGTTTTTCTTTCTGCGGGATTGATCTCATCGAACTAACTTCTTCATTGCACTCGATAAAGTCTAATGCTACTGGCCCAGACAATATATCCCCTAAATTTATTAAGTTATTATTTCCCTTAACTGCACGTTATATTCTTCATATAGTAAATACATGCTTGATGTCGTCCTCCTTTCCCAGAGAGTGGAGAAACGCCACGATCTTACCGATAGCCAAGAAATCTACCCCTGAATCTCCTGCTGATTTCAGACCTATAAGCATTCTATGTTTTCTGTCCAAATTGTTGGAGAAAGTTATGTATAAGCAACTAGTTTGCTATCTGGAGAGAAATGAATTATTCTCGTGTTGGCAATCAGGCTTTCGAAAATTTCATGGATGTGAATCAGCAGTGTTAAAAGTATCTTCTGATATAAGAATTGCTCTTGATCAGAACTACTTTAGTGCAATGGTACTACTTGATTTTTCGAAGGCCTTCGACAGTGTGGATCATAGCCTCCTCTTGCATAAACTCCGCACATTCTTCAACCTTGACAGAACTGCATTAGGCTTGATAAAATCCTTCCTGGCTGAGCGAACACAGCGAGTAAATGTGAACGGTTCCTTCTCCAATCTGTCCCGTGTTTCACGTGGAGTTCCACAGGGATCGGTGCTCGGACCACTACTATTTAGCCTGTTCATTAATGATTTACCACAAAGGGTTAAAGATGTAAAAATGCACTTATATGCGGATGATGTCCAAATATACCTGAGCAGACCAATTGGGCTTCTTGAGGATTGTATGGCCCGCATTAACGAGGACGTTGAAAGGATTTGCTCTTGGTCGGCATGCAATGGTTTGTCACTCAATCCCAAGAAATCACAGTGTATCTATTACTACAGTAGTAATCTGAACACAGCAGATATACCACCAGTGAATCTAAATGGCTATACTATACCCTTTTCGAACAAGGTCACTAATCTGGGAATAGTTTTGAATTGCGAAATGAAGTGTTGTGACTATGTAAACGCTATGATGAGGAAAATATACGGTGGTCTTCGCAGGTTGTGGCTTTCAGCTAGTATTCTACCTACTGGCACCCGCTTAAGGTTAGTGAGGATACTCATAATTCCGCTCTTCACCTTTGGGAGTTTGATATTTCCAAGGCTAGATAGGGGATGTACACGTAGGGTTGAGGTTGCATTTAATGATTGTGTACGATTTGTTTATGGACTACGCAGATTTGACCATGTCTCCCCTTACCGACTGCAGGTACTTGGCTACTCTTTGGTCGCTTACCTGGAACAAAGAGCTTTGCTATATCTTTATAACTTGTTGCACTCAGGTAAGCCAGGTTATCTCAGAGAATTTTTTCAAATGACAACATCTCGGCGAAATCGAAACATCATTATCCCTAGCTTCCGAAAATTAGTCATGGAAGGTTCTTACCCTGTTCAAATTGCTCGTTTATGGAACAATCTCCCTGTAAGTGTACAGGGGGCTGGCACGGTCAACGCGTTTAGACGACTTATAAGAGCACGTTTCCAGTCTTCTTAACTGTATGCACGCATGTCTTTTTTTTTTTTTTTCTGTCTTCGCAGTAATTTATCACTAAGCTTTATACATTATCTTACTTTAGTTTTGCTTTCTTTTCTCTTATATATATTGTTATTTGTTTATTTCCTGTCATTATTTTTACCTTATTTAAGCTTTATTAGCCAACATGTTCAGTGTGGTTTGTTATAGACTTTAAGTTATTTCTAGCGCCAGATAAAAAAATTGTACAATTAGAAGATTACTAATCTTGTGTACTATATCCAGAAATAAATATATTGTTAATTGTTAATTGTTACAGAGGGATTGGGAAGGCACCTATATAATCACTGAAGTGCTAAGTGATGTGGTATACAAAATAAGAAAAGACAAATCTACAAAAACCCTAGTGGTACACAGAAATCGATTGGCTGAATACAAAGAACCGAACCCGAATTGAAAATTATAAAAGCGAAAAGAGCAATTGCTAATACCTTGCTAATTTCAGTTGATAATAAGAAAAATGAACTACTAAGCTTAAGATAAATTTAAATATCTAGGATGAAGTACGACTGAAAGAATTAAGAACAAGAATAACAATTAAGAACTTGAAACTGTGGCTTGAAAAATAGCCCTGGAATAGAAATTGATTTTAAGAAAAAAAAGGCAGAAGCGAATAAGGTAACATAGTCAAATTATATTAAATGAATTTGACAAATGTAAACTTACAGTAAAAACTTAACACTAACTAGGCTAGTACTTAGAATAAGCTGAAAGAAAATTAAACTAGGCTAAATGAATTAAAAAGAAAGTTAAACTTAAAGTTATGAAACTTAGGATTAAGATGCTCAAAAACAAATGAAATTATTTAAAGTTAAACTAAAATTAGAATGAAAATCTAGACTCAGAATATATTCCTGGCAATTAAAAAAAAAATGCATTTTTACAAGGGCGAGTTAGAGGCGCCCTTTAAGTAACCTCTTCCATTCATCGAGCCAAAGGGGAGGAAATACCTTGGGCTCTACCACTTCTATGGAGTTGATTTGGCGAAATGCATCTGGTCCCATGGGAGTGAAATAGGCCAACTTCTTGGATAATTTGTGCTAAAAAAGAAAAAAAAAGAAAAGAAAATAATAAAAGTGGCAATAGGTCACATGGTATCTTTAGATATTTGTATTTTATACTTACTAATTTTGTTTTTCTTTCATATATGCCGTAAACAAAGCGATGACTGCAGGACAACCTCCGACTTTCCTGATGCTGGTAGATGACATTCTCTCTCCTATCGAAGAAGGGAAACTATGAGCTGAGGACAGCTCCTTCTTTTACGACGGGGGCAGTGTTACATAATTTGTTCTGCAGAAAGTCTAAAAAAAAAGAAAAGAGAATTTATACATTGGAAAGAACATTAATAACCAAGGTTACTCATCTCTAAATCGCCGAACGCATGACCCAGAAAATTTCCCGCGGCGAATTCGACATCCTCTCTATGACCTTGTCGATGCAAAAGAAGGTCATGACAGCCCAGTGACTTCTCTTCTAATTTTGACCTTCGAGTGTACGAGAGCTGCGAAATTTATAAAAGAAAAAATCTGTTAGAAGTTAAAATTGTTACAAAAACAAAACGGAAATAAATTGTAAAAAGTTATTGTGATAGCTGAAACGAATAGTTTTCATGATCGTTTGGTTAAATTAAGTTGAGTTTTCTTTGTAGTGCAGAAGTGCAGCCAGAACAATTACTTGTTGGATAACGCAATTTAAAAACAAAATTGGAATAAATTGGATAAATTCAACCTTTGTAAGTTTTTTTTATTTTATTGCATTTTTTTTTTCTTGCATGCACGCAAAATTGCCAGAGAATTTCAGTCTCAAAAGTCGGCTCTTGTCAATTGGGGCTATTTAGAAAAAAAAATTTCATTACAGTATTAGCATTTGTTTTGCCATAATTTTAGTGTGCCCTATATGAAATTTATTATTAAAGGGAAGAAAACAAAAGCCCCATTAAGTTTTTTTTTCTTTTTGCTTACAAAAGGCCAAGCAAAACGTATCAGCTGGCCAGTCGCTATTTACAATACCAGCCATATTATCGCATGCGAGAAAATCAGTGCGAGTAGCACCAATAAAAATCTAGCCGCATAAAACTATCACGCTATCACATTATAATTAACTCCCATGCGAGAACATATCAGCTGGCCAGCGCTATTTATATTACGATACCAGCCATATTATCGCATGCGAGAAAATCAGTGCGAGTAGCACCAATAAAAATCAAGCCGCATAAAACTATCACGCTATCTCATTATAAGTAACTCTCATGCTTTGTAATTAGCACGATACATTGATAATAACGCAGCTCAATACACTAACAATAACTACTTATCTCCATAGAAACAAAATTATTTTGTACTCACCGTAGTAATCAGGTTTGAGTATACCTGCATTGCTGACTGTGTTCGGCTATATCCCAATCCCTCGTTGCATGTTCCAGTGGATTTATCCAATTCGAGGAGCTCTAGCGCTGCAGTTCACTAACACTTCCCGAACCATTGCACTGAGATTATCACTCACTCCACTGATATACACAGAATTTAATTATTTCGACTTTTTGTTTACACACTGCACTACGCGTCGATTAGATGATCAGCTGCGACCACTATTCAACCGGCATGCTTACTTAGCTTGCTTCGAAACGTAAACATTAATTAAGTTGACAGCCACATCGGAAGGGACTGACGCACATTCGCAAATCGTGTCCACAGTACACATAGTGTATAGTAGGCACGGGGCTCCCCCATAGAAATTCAACTCGACTGTTTTGATATTAGGTACAGTTACCTACAACCAGGAACAACAAACCACTTTTAAAGAAAAGTTGCTATTCACTTTCCTGAGGCTATATTTTTGTCAGACAATTCTGAGCAATAAAAAACCAAAAAGTTAACAGTATATTATCTCTAAACGATCAAGTTTAGATGGTCTCAGTCTTTGTTACTAATCCCTTCTGGGTTAGCCTTCATCTGAAGTATTTTACTTTCCTGTCCTTTCTTCGATCTTTTTTCCAACGAAGGAATGTTGCAGCGTCAGCGCGTGCGGATGGAGTCTCAGCGATTTTTTTTATATTGTGTAGTATCTCTAAACTAACAAGTTTAGATGGTCTCCGTCTTTGTTACTAACCCCTTCTAGGTTAGCCTTCATCTAAAGGATTTTTCTTTCCTGTCTTTCTTCAATTTCCTGAGAGCTTGAACCCGCTTTCTGCATCCCGCGGGATTTCCGTCTTCCTGAGTGAGTTGATAGATCAATTCTATCTGTTACGAAGCGATTTCCTCTCTTGGGATTGGGGGAATTTCCGGGGTGTTGCGACTGGATTCAGCAGAACACAGAGCGATAAGTAGCGGCATTTCACCGACGAAGTCGTAGTCTCGAGCCGAACATTCCCGTACCCAATAAATCAATCGCTGCACCTCTTCCTGGTCAGTTCATTGGGCGAAGCGAGTTGGGGTCATGGCCGCAGATGGGGTCTTAGGTCTCAACAACCCAGGGTCTAGCGTATGGCCGGCTGTAGACTCTTGTGGGTCGTCCCCACGTTGGGCGCGACTGCAAAGACAACAATCATAGTTCACCTCCGAAACAAACCCTCTTGTTTTTTTTTTCTTCTTTCTCTCTTTTCTCTCCCTTCCTCGTTTTGCCCGGCCTGAGACTCTTTTCTCCGTGGGTCGTCCCCACGTTGTATCGTTTTCCCCGCACGCTACCTGTTTTTCTTTCCCTATGTACCTGTAAAGGGGTAAAAGTTATACAATTTCGGAAAGCAGACCTATGCTACTCCCATAAATATACTTACCGGCATAAGCAATATCATACCTGAAAAAGGGGAAAAAGGTATATAATTTTGGAAAGTAGCCCTCTGCTACTTTCTCATAAAGCATCCAGAAAAGAGAATCAGTCTAATCAAACAGAAAGATTTTAAGTCGCGCACAAATTATAATCCTTCTTAACAATCCTGAAATCCTGCAATTAAAAAAAGAAAGACAAACAATTGCTCTTTAACGAAAAATTCCAATTTGGGCAGAACACGCACAAATTGGAATTTCGCGCATTAACTCGAGCCACATACACAAAAACCTGAAAACGAACAACGGTACGAAATATTTTCAACAGAAAATTTCTAATTTGTACCAAAATGCCCACAAGGTACAATTTTTTCACACAAAACCGCTAGTCACCAACATCGAAGAGTCAAAAACTGAAACTCGCCTAGCTGTAATACATCGCATGATACTACAATGTCCACAAAAGCAAAATTCCAAGAAAAATGTCGCTCGAACCAAGAAAAAAAGACAGATATTCTCTACCTAGCGAAAATACACACACAACCGTACACGGAGTGCGAGGAGTCAGCCGCCAACAGTGATGTGAGGAGACTGCGTGGACTGATAAGTCGATGCTGAGTTTCGAAGCGAGCAAGATTAAAAAAGAAAATTGTGAGTGCGTCAGCCGTCGAGAAGAGATATACCGGGAAGATAAAGGAAAAGCGTGAAGAAAACTTTACGGTTTTTGGATTATTCGCAAAGAAAAATTCCCTCGTCTGTATTTTTTTTGTTTTCTTTCGTTTGCTGAAACCTATCTGCGCGTTTCGCGGAAAGTGTGCGGGAACATTTCTTCCAGGGAAATAAAGCTAGTTCTGACGAATGATAGGAAGAAAATGTAGAACGTTAGAGGTACATTGTTGCCGTTAGCATACTCCCTGTGAGAACCGTGTTAAGAGAATTCCATTTCTCCTGGACAAACCACGTTTCTAGACGTACTGTTTTGTTGTGGAAAATTTGTGAGGAATCCCAAGGGAAATTATCCTGCGTGAATTGAATCATTTGGTTCCAAGTTTTAGTGAAGTGCCATTATTTTCCGGCTAAAAGCGAGACCGTAATAAGAAAATTGTTTAGTTTAGTAACTTTAGGTCAAGAATCTATCTACTTACCAGTGCTGTGTAAAATTTCCCACATTGAAATTGAATCTGTAGAGAACGAAAAGTCATCGGTTTAGTGACTTTAGGATAAAAAGTTTATTTACTTACAGTGCTGTGTAAAATTTCCCACATTGCAATTGAATCTGTGGAGAACGAAAATTATTGAGTTTAGGGACTTTAGGTTAAGAATTTATTCACTTATCAGTGCTGTGTAAGATTTCCCACATTGAAATTGAATCTGTGGAGAACGAAAAATCATCAGTTCAGGACTTTAGGTTAAGAATTTATATACTTAGGAGTGTTGTGTATGATTTCCCACATTGAAATTGAATCTGTGAAGAACGAAAAATTATCAGTTTAATGACTTTAGGTTAAAAAGTTTATTTAGTTACCAATTCTGCCTAAAACTTCCCACATTGAGTGAATCTATGGAGAACGAAAATTATTGAGTTTAGGGACTTTAGGTTAAGAATTTATATACTTATCAGTGCTGTGCAAGATTTCCCACATTGAATGAATCTGTGCATAACGAAAAATCATCAGTTTAGTGACTTTAGGTTAAGAGGTTTATTTACTTACCAGTGCTGTCTAAAATTTCCCACATTGAATGAATCTGTGGAGAACGAAAATTAGTGAGTTTAGGGACTTTAGGTTAAGAATTTATTCACTTATCAGTGCTGTGCAAGATTTCCCACATTGTAATTGAATCTGTGGAGAACGAAAAATCATCAGTTCAGGACTTTAGGTTAGGAATTTATATACTTACGAGTGTTGTGTAAGATTTCCCACATTGAAATTGAATCTGTGGAGAATGAAAAATCATCAGTTTAATGACTTTAGCTTAAAAAGTTTATTTACTTACAAGTGCTGTCTAAAATTTAACACATTGAATGAATCTGTGGAGAACGAAAATTAGTGAGTTTAGGGACTTGAGGTTAGGAATTTATATACTTATCAGTGCGGTGCAAGATTTCACACTGGTAAGCATTTGCTAAACCAAATAATAGTGGAAAATTGAAAAATGAATATATATATATAGATAAAAAAAACCATTAATATGCAATAAATTATACATAAAGATTTACCGTTACAAATATTAATGTGGATAATGGTCAACCATCTTGAAACAGTTCAACATTATAAAATTGAAATCACATTTTCTTTGTTGCAGCTAAAGCACTTAGAATTTACAGTACAAATAACTGTCACGTTATGATTTTTTTCTTTTACAACTAAATTACGCAGATTTAACAGTAAAAATAACAAGCAACTACTGGAAATTTTGCAATAATTGTTTAGTTAAGTGTCGCAGATTCAGTTATTTCAGTTAATTAACAATAAAACAATTTTTTCGACACAATGAGAGCATAGATATGAACACCAGTGATTGAAACTTTTAGAACTAAATACTCACATATATGCGGACAAGCACTAACCGCGTAAAATTAATTATTATTGAAATATAACTGGTTGAAATAATAATAGAATGTTGTCCAAGTTTAAGTGTAAGATCAACGTAGAGTTCTAACAAATAATTTTACGCATTATCGCAAGTTTTATCCAAATGTTCCCACATAATCGGTCGTTACGCGTGTTACATTAAAAATCAATATCCAGCTGTTACACAAGTTGTAGGTAACTCCTGTTGGTATAAAAGCTTGTCAAACCTTGTGTAAATGACACAAACATCTATACCTTCGCATAAACTTACCATCGTTCACACCCTTATAGCGGCTTAACTAGCTATACGAGTCCTAATTTAACATATTCAAATAATTTAGATAAATCAACGGATGTTCAGTATTATGAATAACATGGCATTTAAACATTGAATGTCGCAGCGAACTTCCGAAGGAATCTCATGAGTCTGACAGACAGAGAAAAATCAAATAAACCATCCACACGCATTAAGAGCAGGATCGAGGTCCTTTTGAGATATAGAGCATTTAATAGAGGTTATAAAACATATTAACGTATATCGCAGTCCTTAAATAAAAAATAAAAAGAAAAAAAAACGAACAAAACTTATATCAAAAAACTCGACCTTTCATATACAAAATTTGAAAATTAGGTTCGCGCAACCCAAACCAATCGTCGCGCATAAGCGTAATGAACGTATTATATGTATGTATGTACACCAGTGTGCATACTCCATAATTGAAAAATCCCAAAAGTAGTGTAACACAGTTTCCCTTTTCTTTTAAAAAGTAAATGCAACGCAAGTATAAACAATTTTCAATGCGAAATTCTAACCAAAGTTATATGATACTACTATCACATCTAATCACCTATTTAATTGCTTCGCAATCCCGCACATAAGGTCTACCTATATTGGTCAGCAGCATTCAGTTGAATTCAATAGAAAAGTTTAATATTTATCGTAATCATGTCATTTGCGGGCATCGCTCGATTTTACTCAGATAAGGAAATCTCATATGAGATGCGCTGCAGAAAGCAAAATCCTGAAAACTATACTTACAGGAATAAGGTAATCTGGTGGATGAAACAACTGCAAGTAGAATCGCAAGAGGCTGCTGAGACAATTACTCTGGTAGCACAGATGCCTGTAGATGAAGATCTAGAGGAATGCAAAAACCTGCTGATTGAGTTTCAAGCTCACAGTATAAAGAAAGATCCAGATGAACTCGAACGGGTGAGCGTGAGACTCACGCTATTATCCAAACGAGTTAATAGGATATCAACTAAGGATGAAACAGAGGAGTCAGAAGAGAAATTAAAAATAATAGGAGAAATTAAAAGTCTTATCAAAGCCGTGGAAACATCTAGATATCAATTATGGAAATCATCATCTAATAAAGTTACTGATAACGCCAAATATGGCACCAAGCTTCAGGAGGAAGAATTTGAGATAATTTTCGATAACCTAAAACTGGATGATATAGATGGATACTACCAATCCACGCGTGCTACGGGCAAGACTTCTGATTCACACTCGGCAAACGAATATATCAGGCAGAAGCCACAGTTGTACAAGTGGGGAATTCATTTCTCAGGAGATAGTCCTGACGAATCGGCTTCAGAATTCTTACAACGAGTAATGGATTTTGCTCAATCTAGAGATGTCTCTGAAGCAGAATTACTTTCGAGTATGACCGATCTTCTTGAGGTTTCGGCTCTTAAGTGGTATCGTTATAAGAGACGAGACATCATAAACTATCGGGATTTCGTCCAGAAGTTGATAAGCGAGTTTGAGCCTCTGCACCAATCAGGTCAACTACTGGAAGCAATCAAGAAGCGTAAACAATTGCCTTGTGAGTCTATTGTGCAATTTATCGCACACATGCAAAATCAATTTATGCGACTACAAAATCTTCCGTCTGAAAAGTATCGTATTAAGATAATTCGAACTAACCTTTTACCCATGTATATAAGAGCGATATCCTTACATGAATTTTCAACTATAGATCAACTTAGCCTAGCATGTCGTAAGGTGGAGTTGAGTGAATCCCAAGCAAAGTCGAACACACCCCCTCAATTCAACATCGACACCACAGAAATGGTATGACGAAGTTTCTTTCCAAGGATAACGCAGACAAAACGAGTGGTTTAATAACAACGCAAGATTTCCTCAGGGTCACAATGGCAGTAGACATGATAACCATTATAGTAAAGGGAGAAACTTTTTACCAAACAATAACAGAAGCAATACGCAAAGAAATGACAGCTACAACACTAATAGAAGCAGAGATGCATACCAAACTACTTCCACGAGGAAGCCTGAGTATTATCAACAATCACATAGCCCTCCAGTAAGCCAAGTTAATAGTCACAACACCAGATACAATCCCAACCAAGCAAAGTACTATAATTCGACAAACCAAAATCAGAACGCTTATTACTCAGACATTAAAAGAGGAGGAAAAACTCTAAATACGCGAAGAAGTCCTAGTCCTTCAGCAAGGTGGTCTACTGATGGAGAGCCAAGCAGGAACAGACAAGTCTCATTTAGCAGTCCAGTTAAGAACTTACGAAGAAATTCTGCTTCGGAAAACATAGAAGGGTAGCCTTGAAGGTGGACAAGAGGCATCCCATTCATATAAAGTCCACTAACAATCACAGGTCTAGCGAATTACCTGACACCCATAAGGTTCCTAGACAAGGAGATCCCAGACCATACGTTCAAATTCATATCCTGAACTCATCAGTAGTATGCTTGTTAGACAGTGGAGCCAGCAACTCAGTAGCTGGTAAAGAAGGTATCCAATTACTAAAGAGCATAGGTTTTGAATTAATAAAAGAAAGTAAAGGCGAAATAAAAACAGTAGACAGAACGAACCATAAAATTAGCGGCGTATTTTATGTACCTATAAGCTACCATCAAAAATACCACGTAATAAGAATTTTAGCAGTACCAACTCTGGCCCAAAATATAATACTTGGGATTGACTTCTGGAGGTCATTTGGAATCACAGCTCAGAACTATGATGGCAATTGGTATTTCCATTACATTTCCAGTCTAGATTTCGACAAAATCCATATTAAAGACCACAAGTCATTAGATGACCAAAAGAAAAGAAAACTGGAGACATGTTTAAAACAATTTCAAACCCCAATGAATCAAAAACTAGGACGCACACACGTCCTCGAACACGACATCGATACAGGTAATGCCACACCAATTGTACAAAGAGGTTATCAAGTTTCACAAGCAATAGAAAAAATACTAGGAATTGAGCTCGAGCGTATGAAGCAGTTAGGCGTAATAGAACAATCAATAAGCCCATGGTGCTCTCCCGTCGTCTTGGTTAAGAAGAAGGATAGTAGAGACAGGCTGTGCATAGACAGTCGCAAACTAAACAACGTCACGATAAAATGTGCTTACCCTTTACCACGAATTTCCGAAATCCTAAACCGACTAGGCAAAGCACGTTACTTGTCATCCATTGATTTAAAAGATGCGCTTTGGCAAATACCACTTTCAGATAGAGCTAAGGAAAAGACAGCTTTCAGCGTCCCAGGCCATGGTTTATGGCAATTCACCGTAATGCCATTCGGCCTATGTAATAGTGCCGCAACACAGCAGAGACTTATGGATATACTATTCTCTCCGGCGGAAGAGTGTGTATTCACATACCTAGACGATCTAATTATAGCAACGGAAACATTCGAACATCATATTACGGTACTCAATAGAGTAGCAAGCAAGCTCAGGAACGCAAATCTCACTATTAACTTTGAAAAATGCCAATTTGTTCGTTCGTCGTTAAAATACCACAGAGATGAAAAGGTTCATAGGAATGGCTTCATGGTATCGTCGATTCGTACACAATTTCGCTGCACTAGCATCACCTCTGCACGATTTAACTAAAGGTTTAACTAAACGAAGACGTCTTCAATGGACCAAAGAAGCCGAAGAAGCATTCGTGAGATTAAAGTCAAAATTGGTCGAGGCACCACTTCTGGCAAACCCCGATTTTAATAAAGTATTCTACCTTCGATGCGATGCTTCCAGCTATGCAATTGGAGCAGTTCTAACCCAAAAAACAGACGAAGGTAACGAAAGGCCTATAGCATATGTTAGCAGGAAACTCAGAGGAGCAGAAATAAACTACACGGTAACAGAAAAAGAATGTTTAAGTGTAATATTTGCAGTCGAGAAGCTAAGGTGCTACTTAGAAGGCCAAAAGTTCAAAAGTTTAACATGGTTGTTTAAGCAACAAAATCTGACGGGCAGACTTGCAAGATGGATTCTAAAGTTACAACAACAGGACTTCGAAGTCGCTCACATAAAAGGAACAGAAAACGTTGTTCCTGATGCACTTTCTAGAGCACCTACGATTGATCTGATAGATTGTAATCCTATCCCGTCAGACAGCCGGTACGTACGCATGCTAGCTAGAATTCAAGAAAGTCCAAGTCGTTTCCCATGCTGGAAATTAGAAAACAAAAATTTTTTCTTTAGAGCAACGGACACGCCTCACAAGCACCAAGACTACAGGTGGAAACTAGTAGTTCCCGAATCCTCACGTCAGACGGTCTTGGAAGAATGCCACGACTCCCCATTCGCTGCACATTTAGGTGTTCATAAAACTAAACTAAAAGTACTACAAAGGTACTATTGGCCAGGGATATCCCGAGACGTAACAAAGTACGTAAAAAATTTCGAAACATGCCTACGTGACAACTAAAGCGCAATATGGTACAATGGGAAAATTTAAAGAAGCTTCAAGACCATGGCAAATTATTGCTTTAGACTTTATGGGTCCTTTCCGCAGATCGACCAAAGGCAACACATACCTACTAGTGGTTGTAGACTGGTTCACTAAATACCCTTGCTTATTCCCTTTAAGGGAAGCAACCGCAAAAAGAGTAGTCAATATTGTAGAACACCGCATATTTCTTGAATATGGAGTACCAGAAATCGTAATTTCAGACAACGGTAAACAGTTCGATGGTAAAGAATTCCGGAACCTCCCAGGAGAGTATGATATTTCCAAGTTTTGGCTTAATGCACGTTACCACCCTAGAAACAATTTTTGCGAACGATGGAACAAAGTCATCGGCAGTGCACTACGATCCTATGTCAAAGACAATCATCGCTTATGGGAAAAAGAAGCGTCAAAAATCACAGTAGCATTGAGGACAGCAGTAAATTCAATTACAGGATACTCCCCTTTCTTTCTTAATTTCGGTAGAGAATATACATACGCCGGATCTGATCATACAGCCTTCGATAAGCTTTCCGTGGGCCAAGAAGCGATCGAAAGAAGAAGTAAATTCTTAAACCGTTTGGACCGAACCTATAACGACATCGCTACTAGAATATTTCAATCTTACGAGAGAAATAAAAAATATTTCGACGTAGGTAAAGTCAACTGCGAATTTAATGTAGGCGATATAGTCTATCGTCTAAATTTCGTCCTTTCTGACGCAACAAAACAGTTCTCAGCTAAACTTGCTCCTAAGTATCAAAAATGCAGAATCGTTGAAAAGAAATCTAAGCTAGTCTACAAATTAGAAGATTTAGAAAATAATAGCCTGGGATATTGGCATATAAAAGATATAAAACATACCTAACTTGAGCAAAAATACTATTACTAGTACACATAACAAACCGATAACGTAACGAGCATTCCTGCAATCCTTCCCAAAAGTAAACTCCTTGACAAACCAAAAGTCACATATTTTCAGATATTAACGTCAATGCTCTAGTACCACAAAATGGTTAGCGGTAGGTTCAGTTGTTGTGCTCACTATCGTCCTCTCCATGCGTCTTAGATGATACCAATCCTTTCTTATTTAAGGTACTAGGATCTCCGAAATAGTCCGGCAGTTTTGCTGACTGTTAACCAACCATGTAGGTAACCTAACAGTTAAAGAAGCAACACAAATAAATAAATAAATAAAAAAAAAATAAAAAAATGTTGTTTATTGGTTCAAATTTAATTTTCAACCAAAAACGTTAGTTATAGCTCGGGAGCATAATCAGTTATGTGGTTCATAGATTAAGCCATCTATCACACATACCTACCAAGGCTTTCATAATATAGTCAAAGCCATATAGCCCCAGCACTAATCATCAAATCTCTAAGTCGTATTCATGGTAGATTCCCAAGTTGAAACATATCCCGGTTTTAATGCCGAATAGGTCATATAAACTATTTATGATGGTATCATGTTCTAATAAGTTTTTATCACACGGTGACAAAAACTCCTCCGGGTGAGAGGGGAATATAATGGATGCCCCAACGGTCCTCCTCAATTCTATATTTATTAAAACCAAAGACACTGAAACATTGGTTGTAAAAGGGCAATCAAATCAAATAAGGGCAGGATGCTTGGCGTAATACAAATAAAGAATAAAATAATATATATATATTTTTTTTTTATATTATTAAGCCAAGCTCAGGGGATACCCTATGATGCAAAGCACAGCGTGGCAGGAAGGAGATAGGGAAAGGATTAAGGGATATGAGGAGAGCGGCGGAGGTGCCGATGTATGTCGCCCTTAAACTTTCGCAGGTTGTATGCCGGAGGAAAGACAGAAGATGGTAGACTGTTCCACATTCGCACAGTTCGGGATAAGAAAGCATCACGGAATTTTAGTGTACAGCCGAAGGTAATTTGAAGGGTAAAAGGATGAGCGCGGGATGCAGCGCGAGTATTGCGTGCAGGAACTATTCTACAAGGGATCAGACTAGATATTTCATCAGAACATTGACCATGCATATGGCGATAAAGGAGCGAAAGGCTTCCAACATTGCGACGGTGCTCGAGCGAGTCGATATGACGAGTAATTGCCACATCGCCAATGAGCTTGCAGGCTCTCTTTTGGACAATATCCAATGAAGCTAAGGCTGTGCGACCAGCCCCGGCCCAGATATGGGAATTGTATTCCATTCTAGGTCTGATGTAGGACTTGTAGAGGAGCGCTATATTTGACGGGCTGAAATATTTCTTACACCTTTTCAAAAAACCAAGACATTTTGATGCTTCTTTGGCAATCGAGAAGATGTGATCTGTCCAGCTTAACTTACTGGAAATATTAATGCCAAGAATTCTTAGTGACGGTGAATCAGAAATTAATGCTCCATCAAACGAAATGGGAGTGGTTAAGTGATGGTCTTGTTTTAATGAGATGAGACAGCTTTGGGTCTTAGATGCATTGAATTCGACGCGATTCACTTTGCCCCAAGCGAGAATATTGTCGAGATCGTTATTCAATGATCTAATCATGCAGTCTCGTTTAACACATGTGGCGTTCCCTCTGGAATCCGCCCGGGTTTCAAAGGAGTATGCGAAATCAAGGGTACTGTCATCAGCAAAGCTATGGATTGGATTGAAAGTAAGGGAAAGCAGATCATTAATGAAGATTAGAAATAGAGTCGGAGAAATAACAGAGCCCTGGGGGACACCGGCATTAATAGGAAGAGGTTCAGATATAACGCCATCTAATACAACACGTATTTGGCGACTAGATAAAAAACTTTCAATCCATAATAGAAGAGGAGGGGAAAGACCAAGTGCTTTGAGTTTGGCTAAAAGGGCTGGATGCCAGACTCTATCAAAGGCCTTTGAAATATCTAGAGCAACGATTTTGGACTCACCAAAATTGTGAAGACTACGATTCCAACTTTCCGTAAGAAAAGTCAGCAAGTCTCCAGGAGAGCGTCCGTGCCGGAAGCCGTATTGGCGATCGTTGATGAGCTGATTGGTTTCCAGATACTTCATTAATTTGGAGTTAATGATAGATTCAAAAACCTTTGAAAGAATCGAAGTGATTTCAATTGGTCGATAATTTGAGGGATCGCTACCCTCTCCTTTCTTGGGAATAGGCTGAACGTGAGCTAGTTTCCAAGCAGTTGGAAATTTTCCTGTCGAATAGGACAGGTAGAATAGTTTGCGCAGAGATTTAGCCAAGGATGAGGCACAGCTTTTAATTAATAGGGGCGAGAAACCATCAGGACCTGCTGCTTTAGAGACGTTGATACAATTAAGGACCTTGAACACATCTCTCGTACGGATGTGTATTGGCTCTTGTACACATCCGCACGGGGGATGCACGACAGGTGCCTGTGAAGTGGGTGGAAGAAAAGAATTTGATGCGAATTTAGCAGCCAAAATATTAGCTTTATCCTGGGAGTCAACAAGCACTTCACCATTATTAAGTAGTGAAGGTATAGAGGAACTGCTGAAGTTGTTCCTGACGGTTTTGACCAGGGACCAGAAACCTTTACTACCTTTGCGGCTTGCCAAGATTCTTTGTCTAACATTCTGGTCAAAAAGAAATTTTTCTCTCTGGATAATGGACTTGCAGGTGTTCCGTGTAGTCTTGTAGATTTCTTTCAGTTCTGGACAAGGATGCACTTGATAGGCGCGAAAAGCAGACTCTTTCGCTTTTATAGCTTGGTTGCACTTATCGTTAAACCAAGAGCGATTTTGCTGTTGTTGAGATCTGTTGTAAGAATACGGAATATATTCACGCATGCCTAGACTTAGTAAGTTACTAAGTTCTACTGTGCATTCGTCAGCATCCCTCGAAGCAAAACAGACCGACCAATCTATATCTCTAAGATACTGATTGAGACTTTCCCAATCAGCGTTCTTATAGTGCCAGAGAAGCCTACTTGTAGGTGGAGAAGTGGGGCGGCGCAGAGATGAGGTGATAAATTGAGCCGTGATTAGACAGTGGTCTGAATTACCAAGAGGGGAGCCGACTGAGATAGAATGTTTGTCAGGGTGAGATGACAGAAACAAATCTAGTAAATTGGCCCTATCTCCAGCTGCATCAGGGATTCTCGTCGGTGCATCCACTAGCTGATGCAAATTGAAAGATTCACAAAATAGTTCAACGAATCGGCCCGAAGGACTTGTGGTAGAAGAATGTCTGAGCCACGGTATGTTATGGACATTAAAATCGCCTGCCAGGACGATTTCGGAAGAGGGGGAGACAGAAAGCAAATGATCAATATGGTTGGAGATATTGTCAAATGCGGATACCGTGTCGTCATCAGACTTATTTGGGCTGCGATAAAGGAAGCAAAAGTAGATGATGTGCCTGTGAAGTTTGAACCTAATCCAGATGTAATTAAACTCAGGATTGGCAGAAGGTGGAAAGTCTTTTAGAATGGTAAAGGCCACATCATTCCGAATATATATTGCGATCCCCCTATGTGGAGAAAAAAGAGGCACTAAGCTATAACTAGGGACGTGATATTGATTAGAATCAGCATCAGAAACGACCTTGGTTTCACTTAGCGCAAGAATTGCCGGATTTTTTGATTGAAGGTGGCAGTACACCGAAAAACGATTTGCCCCCAATCCGCGAATGTTGCAAAATTCTAAAATAAAATTCTGCATATTCCAAAGCAAAACAAAAAAAAAGCAGAAGAAAGAGCGACACACAACAGCACAAATATTTATTTAGGGGCACCCAGCTGCAGTCAACGACACAGCGAGGTAAAAAAACAGCAATAGTGTTATGCCTATTTGCTGCTCTCAGTACCTCAGACCGTGTAGTTCAATGACCACAGCTGGGGACACCCGTATTGCTGATCAGTGACAAGGGCTAATGACCTTTCACTGATCACTGATGTACATAGGAGATTTGTTAAACGCCACCGTACTGTGCTTGCTGGCTTGTGGAATGCCGGCAGGGCATAGAAAAGCCCTATACATGTTCAAGCACAATTCACATATAAAACGTACACATACATTTGCAAACTCACTTGGCATGAAGAAATAATTTAATATACTAAGAATTTACTCCCGACATTGTAATTTCCAGACTTAGCTTCAGTAGGTCACAAAATCATTGTGAATCCAATAATATAAAGATATAACTATAAATACACTAGAATCTCAACTATATTATAAAAAAAAATTAAAAAAATATAAATATATAAATAAATCTAATTCACGAAATCAGTCCAAGCAAAACAACCTTTAAAAATGTAGCAGAATCAAGCAACAATATTAACGATACGTCGTATAAACGAACCCCATCGATAGAAGGCAGAAGTTGACAGAAGAACGGAACGGCCGAAAAACGGACACAACGCCGACGTCAAGCGAAAAGTGGTTCGTTCTAAAATTCTTTACGCAACAAAGGGTCGGATACTGTTAACCTGAATTCCTAACGGAGAAAATAAAAAGGGAGTAAAGGCAAGTCCGGCAAGGATAAGCGAAGGATACAGTAAAGGCTGAAAGCAGCAGTAAAAAAAAACAAAAGGAATAAAATATACACAACAGAATAATGATGTTGATGCTATCCACACCGCTACGCTGACAAAAAGCCGTAATCTGAAGCAGGGAAGCAACAGGTTAGATGTACAACCTAGTAAGTAAGAAAGCACATTATGTATTTAATAATTCAATTTTTGTATAAATGATTAAATAAGATTCTTCATAGTATTAGGTTAGGCTTGGGCCCAATTAAGAAGATATTGAGAGATTGTGAATGTTTACAGTTAGAAGTTGAAGTAGGCAAAGAGATGGATTAAGAATTAATAAATAATTTTCCTTAAAAATATTTTGAAATATATTCCATTGTTCGGAGATTCAGGTGCGCGTTCAAAGTTGAGGCATTATTGAAAGTCGTATGCATTGAGCCAAGGAATTACGTTTTTCTTACAATAAATACATATGGTGTCCTGCCGCTCTGTTAGTGGCAGCACCTAGTCTTATAGATTAACCACGGAAATCCCGGCAATTTACCTGAAACCAATCGCTACTACATTAATCTAAGGATCACTCGCGCTTAAATTTCGTATTTTGTTTTGCTCACTCAGTAAGAACTAAGTGCATTCCTTACATCGGATCAAAAACATTACACAATGCGGTCCCCTCCGCTCATTTGCCTTCGATTATGCGCTCCATAAGGCGTTGTAACAAAGTAGAGAACTATTTGAATTATAATGTCTGAATTGTGGTGACTAAACTTTGGAACCCTATAATAAAATTATGTTTTAATTCTTCAGTGAGGACAAGTACTAAGTAGGAACATTTCTTATAACTGCCTACAAGTGAATGGTGATATAAAAAGTAATTAATCAAAAATAATAAAGAAAAAAAAAGAACAAAAAAAAAACGAAATGAATAATAAAGAAGAAAAAAAATTTTTTTTTATAAAGATAAAGTAAAAATAAAGATCTTTAATGTAACAAAAGAGGCCAATGTGCCCAATACAACAAAAGGCGTCAATGTACCCAAGAGAAAAGCTGAAAGGAAAATAAAAAGGAAAAAAATGTGCCGCAGACGCTATAGGAGTCTTCTACTTGTGGTGCACCCCCTTTGCAGCTGCTGAACGTGACAGCTTGGGACTCGCTTCAAGCCCCTACCAGCTCAGGGTGCTCAGTGGTCCAGGTTTAGTAGTGTTATATTGTGTACGAAGAACTTTTTTTTATATTTTAATTATATTTTTTTTTATATTATATATATTTTTTTTATATATTTTGAATCTCCTTTTCATATGTAATTGAGGGCTAGTTGAGGTCTAGTATGTAATTCCTTCAGGGAGTAATATTGTTAGTCTTCTTCTCCAGCTTCAAACTATAATAATAATACTGATAATAGGATAATACTTCAGCTAGTAGGGTATAGGGTAGTTAAGATAAAAAAATATATATAAAGGTCGAGGAAAAGGCCTCATGTGTTAACCTGTAAAAGGGCCAAATGAGAAGCGGGGATAGAGAAAAAAAGAGGATTTTTTTTTGTTTATATGCCTATACAACTATTATAAGCTTCAAAGTTGAGCAGTCTTATATACTCATTTTATATTCTTTTTTTTTTGTGCTATTTCTCAATATTTGCAAGATGAGTGAGTGGGCAACATTGGGAAACTGCATGCCGGATGGAGGCGGGGATGTAGTCACCTAACACACACAAATGAGGGCTGCGCATTTTGATACGGCTGTGGAGGCTTAGCCAGGATGGATGGGGGCGCTTGGGACCAATATTACCCAAAGGCGGGGTCTCAACAACATCGGAGACTCCTCTCAGCTCTCAATCGTTCATCTGTCAGCGTTGAAAACTCTCCGGGTGACTTAGGACTTGTTCGGCGTTGCTGAGGTCTTCTGTTCCTCTTTTCTTACAGCATTAAATCTTATAAATTTTATTCCTTCCAGCCTTTCAGGTGCCACCAGAAGGAGGAAGCCCATATGGATTTTTTTCCGTCTGTCCGTCTGCAGTCACGACTGCTATTTCTCTTTTTTTACTGTCCGTCCGTCTGTCTGGTCAGTTATTCTGTCGATTATGCACAGCTTTACAAGCATTGAAGGGATCTGGCTGTGCAGCCACCCACGCATACCCCGTATATGATTTTTTGTAAGAAGAGGTGTCGGATGCAGTAACTACATATACCCAGGCAGAAGTGGATATAAGTAGATCTGTCGCCTGACAAGCTCTTCGTTATAAATAATAGAATTTATGTGCGTCACAAACCTGATCTTGTTTCTTTTGAGGATTCAATAATAAAATTTAAATGCTCACAAACCTTATTACGTTACTTTTCAGGATACAATAATAGAATATAAGTGTGTCACAAACCTGATTTTGTTTCTTTTTAGGATTCAATAACAAAATTTAAATGCTCACAAACCTGATTTTGTTACTTTTTAGGATACAATAATAGAACTTAAGTGCGTCACAGACTTGATTTTGTTTCTTTTCAGCATTCAATAATAAAATTTAAATGCTCACAAGCCTGATTATTTTTCTTTCAGGACACAATAAAAAAAATCCAAATGAGTCACAATCTTGATTTGGTTTTCTAATTTTTCTTCTTTTCCTTTCGGGAACAATAATAAATTTTTCTAATCAAAAACAAAATTCACAAATTACCACAATAAGACTTCTCGTGTACGAAAAACTCACCACAACTTTACACTTCGCTGTCCAAAAACGCAATCCCCTTACATGTACTTGTTTTCTTCCAACCCAGCCAGATAATTTTACTTTCTTCACACAAAATACCAGTCCCACTCTCGCACCACTTCTCTTGCTCAACCAATCATTGGCAAGCATCCATACGTCATGGAAAATTACCTAATCTTTTCTACAAAATCCGACCTTATAAGGGCATGAATTAGAAATCGCGGGTACAGTACCGCAAAAGCCCAGAGTCGTGTTCAAGAGGCGCGTTTCAGTATTACGGAAAAGCGGGAGCACTAAAGAGGGAATTACAATATAATTTAAAATATGGCACGTAAAGGCAATGTAGCAATTTAACAAATAAACCCAAGTAACGAAGGGACCAAATCGCTACAGCGTGGGGACGACCCACCGAGAAAGAGTTTCAAAGCCGGGCTCTGCAAAACACCATCCTAGAGAAAATAATGACTGATACCGATAGGGAAACTGCAGATGAAAAGAAACTGAGGACAAGCCACAGAGAAAGAGTCTCCAAGTTGGGCTCTGCAAAACACCAGACTAGACAACGGTACCCTCAGGTACAAAATAGAAGCGCAACCTGACGAAGAGGAAAAAGAAAATGGGGAAGAAAAAGCAAAAAAAAATCAGAGTTGTCTACATTTTAATTTCTAACATGCAAATCAAACATTAAGTGTCTGATGCACATTCTGGGAGGCAGCGGATCAGATTACTACTGGCAACCATCATCACTTAAGCAAGACCACTTTTAACTACAAGACAATACACACTCAAACATGCCACAAACATACTTCATAAATAACATGATTTCAAATCCCGAGCATGAAATACACAGCTGGAGATTTAAGACGATATGAGACATTACCGACACGCTCTGTGTTAGTGGCTTTTACGATCTTTGGTGCCAATTTGGCTAAAAAATGGTTTGCGGCACTACTTTGGTTCCGAACAAACACCGTTTGCCCCACGACAAAAGTTCTTGCTCGCGTTCGCAAGTTGTAACCTTTAGAATATCTATTATAGGCATCAACCAACCGAGCCTTGACGTCCTCTCGTACCATTTGGAGCTTTTGATTTATAGAAACGGATTCCAATTCACCCTACAAGTTTCCCGATAATTCACGGAACAGTTTATAAGAACTTTCATGGGTTATAGGGTGTACTCCGAATATCTGAAAATGAGGCGAGCACCTGGTTGAGTCGTGAACCACGCTTCGAATAGCAAGACCGATCTCACTAAGGTACTCGTCCCAATTCCAACTAGTAGTATTCAGGCTAATAAGGCTAGAATCAGCACAGATGTACGTGTGTCAACAATAAAGAATGCTTGAAAGCCTGACATAGTCAACTGGCAGCGTAAGCTATGCGTTAGTGAGTTGGAATGTTTGGCAGCGGTGCTTAGTGTCAAGCGTTTTCCTGCTTATGTTGAGGGTTTGAAGCTCACCATTATTACTGACCATTCTAGTCTCAGATGGCATACGGATCAACGAAACTTATCTGGCAGATTGGCACGTTGGAGTCTTAAGCTCCAGGCATTTAAATTCCATATTGAATACCAAAAAGGTAGGGAAAACGTAGTGGCCGATGCCTTGGCTCGTGTTTTTGGTAAAGAGTCTGTTGAGAATGTCATTGATGAAATTGAAGTGGAGGAAGTTTCCGTTCCAGTGTTTGGTCGGGTCATGAAAAGCATTGATTTGGACTCGGCTGCTTTTAAAGAGAACAGTTACCTGGAAAAAGTAGACAAGGTTTTTCTTGACCCTCAGGCATTCACCAATTTACGAGTCGTAAATGGTTGTTTACATATTTCTAACACATCCCCTTCCAGTGCATTATCAAGTCGCCTTATAGGCGATTTAATATCACAGGAATACCGCCCACCAATTTCTTCTCATTTTGGGTTCATTAAGACCTTAGAAAGGTTACATCGCAATTATTATTGGCCTAAAATGGTATCCGATGTTAGCAAGTTTAAGGCTGCGTGCGAAATTTGTAAACAAATTAAGCCTTTTAATTTTACTTCAAGGCCCCCACTGGGTGAAAGGCGTACTTCTGATCTACCTTGCCAAAAAATCTTCTGTGATTTTCTCGGACCATATCCCCGAAGTCGAAACGTAAATAAGTATATCTTCCTGGTACTGGACCACTTAACTAAGTTAGTTCTAATTAAGGCCATTCCAGAAGCCTCCGCTTCTCGTGTGATTAACTTTTTGGAGTGTGAATACACTACTCATTTCACAATCTGTATATACCCTGTTCTAGTATGCCATGTGACATCTAGTTCTTGTTCCATTTATGGTATAATATATCAATAATTATATGTATATGGAAAATATCGTATCGACGATAGTCAAATGATATGTCGTACACTGACTTAGTAAAACTGTACTAAAAGTAGTTATCTCGTTACTATTTTTTGTAGGCTTAGTTAACAAAAAATTAAGAAAAGTATTTAGGTAACGAAGCATTTAGTTCATTTCAACGAAGTAAATTCAATAAACAATGAGAGGCTGAGATAGATTTCGTCGCTACTAAATTTAATGTGTGTGCCGCACAAGTAATGTGGTTGTCTTCGCCAAAAAGTTTTCTAATTGCTAGAACTATCTTGGTACCATTATCCGTAACAGCTGAATTAATTTGTTCTTTATTTAAATTCCAGGAACTCAAAACTTGCATTAATATCTCTTGTAAGTATGAGGAAGTACGGCTTTACTCCTCTAATAATAGATTCCAGCTCAGTGTTGGGATATTGAAGAAATTCTCCAATATTGCGGGAATTTTCACTCTTAAAGAATTGAAAAACGTAAAAGGGAATATTCGCATCTCCTCGAACAAAATCGTGGAAAAAATTACACATCAAAAGTACAAAAATATTATCTCACATTTCACAAAAAAAAGTATTTATCTGCATAATTAAGGTAACATTAATTGAGCGTGGCATATTACTAAAATATAAAAAATTGAAACTATTTATAGGTACATATTTATTGAGACGGTATGTTCAAAACCATTAACTTCAAATATCAAGAACTTCTGAAATAAAAGCTTTGAGAACTTCAATGAGTATAAGCGGCAAGCGTACCCCATTGGAAACTCTTCAGAACAATATTCACTGATCTATCCAGAGAAATCAGCGCAAGTAAATAACTCAAATTTTCTATAGCTATCACTCTGAGACTTTATAGAAGATTATTTGATGAGCTCCAGCAGAAGTGTAGCAAGAGCTGATTTCTTTAATTTTCCACGAATTTTTCATCTTTAGATTTTTCCACTATTGTGCGAAGTAACGCATTAGTAATTTTTAAGTACTGTACTGAAGCGCTACTTCGGAAGCATGCACAGTTGCCTTTATCCATCTCATTTCCTTGCCTCATATTCATGCTTGCAGTTGCAAATGCCTTATTACTGCTCTCGGGAAGTAGTCTTGAAAGTCTTTTATAAGATTAAGGAAGAGGCCCTGAGAAGATTATTCAAAAAGTTCATTAAAGATTTTAAAAGACATCTTCTAAATCTTCTTTACCCATTATTTAGAATACCTCCTGGAGTGCTTCTTTGGAACAGCAGTGAAAGCGCTGCTTCTGTGGACACGCCTAGTAAAAATGCGATGAACTGGAATAGACAAGAGAAGCGCTACGAGCTTCCAGGAATTCTTTTAGAGTACTCTTTTTTTCGAATGGGACCCTCCAGAATGCTACATATAGGTAACATAATGTAGGAAATTATACGAATAACACAAATGTACTTTTATAGAGTCATAGAAGGATTTCTCATGTGTGAACTTTTTGCTTAATTGTTAGGTAGGTAGGTACCTACGTATTTTATTTGAAATTATTACCAATAAAAATGAATTTGTTTGAAATATTGCTTTAGTGACTCCTTCCATTGCATTCCGTATGGCTTTTCGAGCGAGGGAAAAAATATGTGAGAAATTGCATCATAATCTCTGGGAAAAGTGATCAGAAATTCCTATTTTGGAGAAAATTTTCACCACAACCACCACCCAACACTGTTGCAGTTTACCTTTTCTTTCGTCAGTAAAGTGAATGGTAATTCCCAAGATGCTTTTTGTATTAAGGGTATCTGTCCAGACATCAGTTGTGAGAGTTATATTCTTTATAAGACATAGTGTTGATTCTAAATTTGACGAGATTTCATTATATTTTTTTATCACTGTTTTCCTCAAAGCTTGTTTAGACATCCCAAATATTATTTAAATGCTTCATTTTCAACTCTATTAATTGGGAAATTACCTTTTGAAAGTAAATACGCAAGTCTATTCTTCAGGTTTCAGCCCATTTCTCCATTTTCTAAAACGTATTAAAATTACCTAAAGGAATATTAATAAAGAAATTGTTTTGGAATGAATTGATTTTGCCGTGTCCCAAAAGCAATCACCCAATAAAACTAACGAAATCATCAAATAAATAAGAACCACTTAATCACGGTAAACCTTCTTCAAATTAGAACAACGCTCAAGTTACTTTAAAGCATAACTCTCTATTACGCGATAACTGACCTATCTTAATACAGTAATACGAATTATTTTGAGATAATTATCCATTAGGCGAAACTGAACTAACTTAATCTCTGCAATCTGATCCGAACTGAAATTTGCGATGGCTGATAACTAAACAGGCACCTGCCAAATCTGCAATTGGTCTTTTATGCCCCATATTTCGAAGTGAATTTTGCTCACAACGCGGATATGGAAATAAACAACACAACCTTGTCGTTTTCTCTACCGGTTGCAGCACCTGAGTGGCTTAATAATAAATAATCACTTTACATAACAATTACCATGCGAGGTTAATTATTATTGTAATCGTCGATTGCTCCACCAACCGCTCATTGCAGCCAGCTGTTGGGCTAATCATGAAAATAACCGACGACTGCAGAACAATTCCATGCGAAGTAATTGTTTAGCAATCGCTGATTATTTTATCAGAATGTGCCCTTGGCTGTTTTGGCTGTTTGAAGAATCTTCCGTATAATGGGCCATCACATCTCTCTCCCCTTGTTAAAACTAGTTTGGGTAGGAAACTAGATCTGGAGAGTGTAGTAGTCTTAATTAAAACTGAGAATAACTTAATCCTCGTTCGGTTAAGATTCTTTTACATTTTTCATTATACATTATTTGCTATGTATCTAAATCTTCTTACTTTCCTTTCCATACATTTTTCGTTTTACGTCATTTTATAACTTTTGTATCACATTTAATTTCTCTTTTCATTTTCTTCCCATATTTAATTTCTTTATTATCATCTTTATATAACATATCTATTTTGTGTTCTAGTTTATTTACTGTTACTTTATTGTTTTTGTACTTTTGTTTTTTTTTTTACAATTTTTCTGTTATATTTCTTTATTCTATTTTATTACTTCAGATATCTTTTATTTTGCAATTTCCTCCACTTATCGTAATAAGCTATTCATTTCTATTACATTAGAATTTTATAATTAACCTATTCTGCAAAAATTCTTAATTAATATACATGTAGGGATCTTATTCTTTATCTAATCCCCAAAAAAATAATAGATAGCAACAACAACAAACTCTTTTTACAATCAATTGCAGTAATAAAGATTCCAGAATTATATTATATATTATAATCAAATTTTACTTACAATAATTTTTTCAATCCTAGCCATTTACGTAAAGTTATACTTCCTATGGGTGCCCAAGACTTCCCTAATTATATTTTTACATAAAGATAACTACAGCTGCTTCCCGAGATGCCACCGAAAGGTAAATTTGAGGTTTTCAGGATAGCTGTTGTTAGAATGACCACTTCGATACTGGATTCGGCTTGCTTAGATATCCTGTGGTTTATTGGCCCTGTCGATGGTTTGCTGTTGAGGGCCCGAGTTGGTTCCCTTTTTTGAATTTTCAAGTGACGCACTACTCCTACCAACACTGCTAACATTTGAACGCCCTTTAATTTCAAATGAGATTTTATGCGGGAATGCTAATCTATCCCATTAATTATTCGAATAAAATATTTCATCTGCAGTGCATTACTGGAAACCTTTAAATCAGTTTGTAGCTAGAAAGTATGACAATTTCTCGTTACAGTCACATCTTTAATTTCATTGCACCCAACATATCAAAGCAAATCGTTGCTCGTAGAGACAGGGGTCGGAAAAAATATTTGTGAAAAAAGAAATGTCTTTTGGGCACGATGGAGTTCTCTTAATTATATTGAGAGTCCACGTGTACTTAAAGATATTTTTTTTATTTCAGGCAGTGCTATATATATGTACGTTGGTAGCAGTGGCGAGGCGTCAAAGGGTTCAAGATGTTCACTGAACACCTAAAACCCAACCTGTAAACGTATATTTTCTCTGCATAAAATTAAAAAAAAAAAATTCATTCTGTCGAATTTTTTTCTAGTTCCCTAGCCCTCATATTATGCCTTTAAGTTCCTATACAAATATGCGAGAATGCAGGGAATTATTCTGACTTTTTCATAGTTCCCCAGCCTTCATACCAGAATGTACAGAACAGAAATGTTCATTTTGACCAAATTCGTAAGTTCTCCAGCCCTCATGCTTTTGCCAAAGTTAACCTAATGCCAAGTTACGAAGCAGGCGAGACTTCCGAGTGTTTTACATTTAAAATGCTCTTTAAAACTTTTATGAATAAAAATAAAAACTGTGAAAGCGCAGAATGGCAAATGTTTCATTTTCGTAAATAAATGAGAAGATGCGGAGTTTTGACGTTTTACTCTCATAAGCTGTTCCCGCGCTTTTGTGAAAACCGGCTTTTGCTGAAAAGTTGAGAGAATCGGCCAATGTTTATTATAGCATGGCCAATGTTTGTTATTGTAGTTTCTATGCTAATTGAGCAGCACGTGCTTCTGTTTACATTCGTTTTGCTGTGAAGAGATTAAGTGGGAGAAATTCTTGCTGGATTCTCTGATATTTTCGGGAAAATGAGAATTTCATTCGAGAGGAATTTTACATCTCCTTTGAGTATTTGGGCCAAAGCGAAATTTATCTTTTTCTTAAAAATGGGATGTAGTGTGATCTGATGTATATTATTATGCATAGGTTGAAAGGAATTTTGGGGATTTAATAAGATTTTGTCGTTCGGGTAATCCTACATTCTCTCGTTTTTGTTTTTAGCTCGTTGCACTACAATAGTGCAGAGCCAAGTTCTATCTCCCCATTGATGCAAAAGACCAAAGTATATGAAATTACTCGTTTCATTCTAAAAAACACCAGAAATTTTCCAATTGTGTTCTACAGCTTCTTAACTTGTCATTAGGTTAACTTTGCCTTTGCATTGCTTATGACGGGTGTGCACAAATCTATCTGAACACTGAGGAGAATAAAAACTTGCGAGAATGTAAGGAACAGAAATATTTATTCTGTCTAACTTATAAGCTCCGCAGCCCTCATGCCTTTGCATTGCTTATGACGAGTGTGCACAAATCTATTTGAACACTAAAGGCACTTTCACATCAAAAACAAGAACAGAAAAATGTAAACCCAAAAACTCAATTTATTCCACTTTAAAACATGATTTTTGTTCCAATGATTAATAAAATCATGGGAAATAAGATAAACTAATAATTTTACTAATAAAATAGTATATTTATCTTAGAATTTTTAAGAAAACACAACTTTTATGACTTATCGGACGAATTTTTCCGCCGAAAAAGTTTTTCGGCCGATAAAACATAAAAGTTGTGTTTTTCTTCAAAATCTGAAATAAATGTAACTATTTTCTCAGTCAAATTCTTAGTTTATTCTATTTTTTACATTTACATTTTTCTGTTCTTGTTTTTGATGTGAAAGTGCCTTAAGGAGAATATAAATTTGCGAGAATCTTAACTTTAGCTAACTTTTAAGTTCTCCAGCCCTCATTCCTCTGCATTGCTTACAGTGCTACCACCGAGCACGGTATACAGACAAACAAATTATGACTGTAAAGTACCATAGATTCGCTATTTTCTGTGTATGACGTCATGCGTATCGAATCCCCATAAGATATAAATGAAGCTTCAATTTGTTTGTAAATTAATTCTACTGGATCCATTTAAAATGTTAAATTAAGTACAGTTTTACTTTCTTAACATAAAGGTAAATTTAATTTGTCAGCTTAAATCTCATTTAAGGAAAATCAGGGCGGTATTAAAACAATCTGCCTGAAAGTTTTATCGTTAAAAACATGCAAAATAATAATGGACTTCCTGTGATTTTCACAGTTGATTTGATTATATGGGATACTCGCATTATTTCTAGATTAAAGTAAGATGTTGAAAATGGTACTTTCTCAAACAAAAGACAAATTGGTAATCATCTAACCTTTTCACCTAATCCATGGCTGATAAACATTTTATATTACTTACATTTGCACTTCTTTCATATTAATTGGGTAAGGGGAATAGATTCATATATATTATTCCGATTTTCAACGTTATTAAGAAACTTGGAGTTAAGTGATATGAACTTTCACTGGAAGTTTTCACAATGATATTGGATTTGATTTTTTTAAGATATTCCATTCCCATATGAAATATAAATTGAAGGAAGATTACTATAATTGAATTCTACATATTAATTTACTTTAATTTGCTACTACCACTTTTTTACACTTCGTTATGATGCATTGCAGATTTGCCTTCTCTTTGAGAAAACTAACAAACCAAATCACCACTAACTAATTAAGCGGAAAGTATTAAAGATAAAAGAAGAAAGGTCATGAGCAACTATTGTCGGGCGGCTTGTTACTTGTAGGTAACGATGAGAAGTATTTAGATTGCATATTGAGGAAAAATTCTTGTGATAAATTTGTGGGAATTTATAGATATTCAAAAGTTTACCCGAATGTTTATTTCAGTCCATATTATATATGTCATTGGAGTTAAACAGCCAAAGTTTTGTGCTTACTGAGATATACTAGAGTTCCATATTCGGGACATCTGGGAAGAAGTTTGTGATGTTAACTGGCGAGTAGACGTGTTTTTCATTGCTCCGGCTTTTTCTGTGTGTATTTGCGAATCTAAGCTTAATTCTGTCATTAATTGCGCCGTTTCCGTGTTAATGTTCTTTTTTTTAACATAAACTCAATAAGCGTTCTCGAGAACTTTGCTTTTTATTAATTAAAAAGTGTAAGCTGTGTCGCTTTATTTCGTGCATCTTCACTTATAATTTTTATCTTCATTAACGGTGATGCCATCTGGTGAGAATAAGCAGTCTGCTAATAAGGCGGATAGGGAGAAAAAAACATCTGAATCGGAATGCGGCTCAGCTATCCAAACCAGTAATACAACGAAGATCTCGAACACGCAAGAACGGACTCAATCAATTTCATCATCCCAGTCCATTGATACGGTAATCTCTATGCACCACTTGACTGTGTTGGAGCCAAATCTGACCATTAAAATAAATGAGCTCTTTCGGGAGTTTGAGCTAACATTTTTTAGCAAACTGGAAGAAAGGTTTGCAGTTTGCATCATTTGCACCTCGACTACAGAAAATAGAAGACCAGCTTGCTGAAATATCATCTACGTAAACTGCTCTCAGATCTGAACTTGACAATCAGATGCGGATAAATCGACTCAGTAATGCGGTAATCCAAGGCGTCTCACATAAAAAGGATGAAGTCCCCATTCAAATTTTCAAAGATGTTACTGCAGCTGTAAAACATGAAACCTCTCAATACATTGATGCCTTTCGACCTAAGCCAAAAAATCAATTCAATGGTACAAGTGGTGATGCGCTTAAGTCTAGTCGCTATGACAGCCCTATTGTTGTGCGGCTATCGTGTTCTAATGAGCAGAACACTTTCATTCAAGCATTAAGAAATAATGGGCCTATCAAATTGAAACAATTGCATGAGTTTTCTTCAAAAGACCACATCATTTATGTGAACGAAAGCCTTAGCCCTTTAAACAGTGCGCTGCTACGTTCTGCCAGGCGGCTGCGCAGGGCCCAGCGACTTTTTTCTGACTCTACAAACCGAGGCAGCGTATTTGTAAAATGGAAAAGCGGTAATCGCCCGATCAGAATACATAGCACAGCTGCGCAGGGCCCAGCGACTTTTTCTGTCTCTACAAACCGAGGCAGCGTATTTGTAAAATGGAAAAGCGGTGATCGCCTGATCAGAATACATAGCATGGATCAATTGGATATTGTGAGCTTACAATAGGACTTCTCAGTGCCGAAGCTGTAATACTGCTTTTATCCTAAAGTCTGATTGAATTTTTTCTGCTGCTAATTTATTTTATGTTTTTTATTTTTTTCCTTTTCATAATGAACTCATTTCTGCAAATTATAAGCCTTCTGATTGCTGCTGCTGCTCTTTTTTCGATAGCTGTGGTTAGCTCTAATACATCGCTGAACGGGGTAAGAACTCTTTTTAAAATCTTATGCAAAACGGCGAATGGCCTAAATACATGCGTGTTGAGCGCCAGAAGAATTAAAAATAAGATGGATGAACTTCGGTTTATCTTTAAAGGTTCTTGAGTGGATGTAATTCTAATTTCTGAAACCTGGTTGCATAATAGTATTAATTCTTCGTTTGTAAAAATCACGGGATACATTTTATATAGAAATGATCGGAGGAATCGTGTCGGCGGAGGAGTAGCCATGTATATAAAAGACTGTTTTAAAGTAAAACAAACTTTAGACCTCAAGAGGCAATGATGCTGAATTTCTATGAGTTGAATTGGATACAGGTATTGAAAAATGTGTTCTTACAATAGTATACTGCCCGCCTGGTAATTTTAAGAACGATCTCATAAAAACATAACGTCCCAATTGTGTCATCGGTATAAACATGTCCTAATCGGAGGTGATTCCAATGTTGATGATCTTCAGAAAAGTAATCTTAGTGACGCCTTTATTGACATTTTGCAATCTTTACATCTATCAAGAATTAATTCTCTGCCATCCTATTTCAACACATCTAATCCATCATTGCTCGATCTAATCCTAAACTCTGATGATTCCCGTCCATCTTTTCATAGCCAATTAAGCCAGCCTTCACTGTTTGATCATGATTTCTTATTTGTTAGCTATAATATTCTTATTGATCACAATAATATGATCAACTTGGCGACATACCGTGATTTTAATAACATGGATTATGCTAATTTGTATGAGGAATGCCAATCAATGCCTTGGACCGATATTTATTACTGTACGACAGTTGATGCTCAGCTCAAACTATTGGAAGGCAACGTGAAGTATCTTCTCCACAAGTATGCTCCGATTAAAGTAAAGCACCCTAGACCCAATGACTGCCCCTGGTTTAATTCACATATAATCTCTTTAATTACAGAGCGGGAATACTTTTACCGTAGATTTAAGCGTCTCAATTCCACCACTGCAAGAAACACTAACATAAGAGCCCGCAATGCAGTCAATTCGGCAATCCACGCAGCAAAACTTGCGTATTCCTCTTCAAAATTTAGTCCTGATATTCCCTCCAAAACTCTCTGGAAAAATCTCAAACTGGCGGGTGTTTATAAAGAGGAACAAAATATCTGCAACTTGAGCCTAAATGATATTAATGTTTATTTTACTTCCAGTCATTCTAGTTCCCCTAAGACTGGTCGTTTTGCAGAGGTCATTCAAGCCAGCCGTCATTTCGAAAGCCCTTTTTCCTTCAGGTGTGCAACCAATGAGGAATTGTTTAGGGCAGTCTACTCAATTAAATCTGAAGCAATCGGCCCCGACAATATGCCGCCTCGATTTCTGAAGATTTTATTTCCTCTTATTCATTCATATGCATTACACATTATCAATTTTTGAATGACTTCATCTAGTTTTCCAGCCTCTTGGAAACTAGCAAATGTGCTTCCGATTGCTAAGGTAAGATTATCAGAGAGTGTTGGTGATTTCCGCACAATAAGCATTCTGTCTTTTATGGCTAAAGTATTGGAGGAATTATTGTATTGGCAAATACAAAACTTTCTTACGGACCACAGGCCGTTATCACGCTGGCAATATGGTTTTCGTCCACGACATAGTTGCGAATCAGCACTGCTAAGTGTCACAAGTGACATTCGCGAAGCTCTTGATAATGGCAATGTCAGTGTTCTAGTTCTCCTAGATTTCTCTAAGGCCTTTGATAGCATCCGCCATCATTTACTATCTAGAAAATTAGGTTCTTTTTATCATTTCTCTAAATCGGCCAATAATTTAATTGAGAATTTCCTGTTTAATCGCGAGCAAAGAGTGAAAGTCAATAATGAAATTTCTGATACTCTTCCTCTTCTCCGAGGCATCCCACAGGGTCCAGTCCTTGGACCTCTCTTATTCTGTATGTACATTAATGATCTTCCTGATTTTCTGCAGGATGCTGATATTCATCTGTATGTGGATGACGTTCAACTTTACTGCAAGAGGCCTATCGGTTATCGATTAATAGAAGATTGTGTTGAACGTATGAATTGCGACATTGATCGAATTGTAAAATGGTCGTATAACGACGACCTGATACTAAATCCGCTAAAATCTCAGTGCCAAAATAATTTTGACCTCGCGGATATCTCTCCTATAACGCTAAGTGGGACCATCTTGCCTTTCATGAGTCAAGTCAAGAATCTAGGAGTTCGTTTAGACAGGCAAATGAAATGCTGCGGTTATGTCAACGATTTAGTGGGCAAGGTATACTCCGGGCTCCGTAGAATCTGGCTGTCTGTTAGTATATTATCACCTAATCTTCGTTATAAATTAGCCAAAGCTCCTCTATTACCGTATTTTACTTATGGAAGTATACTTTTCCCCAAACTTGACTCACTTTGTGCAAGACGAATTGAAGTTGCATTCAACAACTGCGTTAGGATTATTTATGGACTGCGTCATTTTGATCTTGTGAGTTCATACAAATTGAACTTATTGGGATGTCCAATTGATCTGTACTTAAAGTGGAGGGCAGTTATTTTTCTTTATGATGTAATGCAAACAAAGGAGCCCGAATATCTGTACTGTCGAATACGAATTCTCCAATCAACTAGACACAATAAATTACTGTAAATGTGCTGTCATAAAACAATACTTGTTCTTTCTTCGTTCAAATCCCACGTATTTGGAATACCTTGCCTTGTAGCGTCAAGGAGATTAGCGCGGGGGCAGATTTCAGAAGGTTTTTAAAAACGCATTTAAACACTAATTAATTTTCCTTTTTTTTCTCATTTTTTTGGCATCTTGTTTCTGAAATAAATATGTTTCTTTTTACTTTTTTGTTACATGCTATTTCATTCCATTTTTTTTAATACATTTATAAATTAGGTTAAATTGATTTAAATTAAGTTAAGTAATAATGAATAATTATTACTAAGTATTTTCCTTAACTTGTCAACCGAATTTATATTTTGTACTATACAGGGTGTCCCGAATTGGGATGGCCATATGGAAGGAAGTGAAGTGATAGATCTTGGTAAGAAACAAAAAAAATATGGGGGGTCCAACTTCACCCCCTGGGAGCTACCGCGGTTTGAAGATTTTTCCCAGTGTTCAGTAAGTGCTTCAACATATTTCCCAATATCTCCTACGTTTTTTTAAATATCGAAATAAGTCTTTTCTAATCGATGCCTAATCAATTGCCCATTCTTTTTACTTATCAGTTAAAAAGATGTGGACTAATGATTACATATTTAGTAAAACTGCAATTTATATCCCAAGTGACACCTAATTATCCACACCCCACCATGAAAATGTCTTTACAGTGAGTAGTATTTTTGACCACAAACCATAGAGGATAATAAATTTTATGGATCCATATAAACTTAGGAAAATTGCTTAGTATTAAAATGTAAATATTCAAACCGCAATATTTACAGGTAATGCACGTGCCCCTAAAAACAATACTTCCCATTACCTGTAATTTGTCTAAAAATTGGGCTTGTTTAAATTTGAGGTTGTGACCAATCAAGCGTACATGGGTTAGTGCGGTTGCGGTACAGTCACCACGTTGTCATCATTCTCACATTTACTGTTTTAATATATTACTGAAAATTGTTGTAGTTATTTCTGAAAATGGTTTCACTATGTTTCACTTTGTTCTGGTGAAAACCTTAAATTTATAAAATGGGAATCAGGTAAGACCTGCAAATTTTACGTTATGATTTGAGAACTGTCAAATATTTTTGTGTGCTGTGAAGACTAACTAATAGAGCATCGATGGGCTTCTTCTAAGCCGAAAATGTAAAATCTTGAGATAATTTCATTTGAATCCGAAAAAAATAATTTTTTGACTCAAAATTTGAATTTTGAAGGTCTATAACTTCTACATTTTTGTGTGCTGTGAAAACTAACTTACAGAGCACCGATTTAGCTTGCTTCTAAGCCGAAAAAAATTAAAAAGTAATAGGGTAAAATGTTGAGATAATTTCATTTGAATCAAAAAAAAATAATTTTTTGACTCAAAATTTGAGCTTTGAAGGTATATAACTTCGAAGACATTAGCAACAGGAAAAAGAATTTCTCCTTAATGCGCAATTGATTAGCCATCGATTAGAGATCTATCGCTTCCTTCCAAATGGCCATCCTAATTCGGGCACCCTGTATAAGATGTAATTCTTGTGTACTATTCATGGATAAATAAATATTATTATTATTATATTATTCGCATGTATTTCGTGTAGATTTCCGGTCATAGTGGTTTTCTGTGAGATTTTAATATATATAATTTAGATTATTTTTATTAATTCGCTCAGTAAATTTTATTATGGATTGTGTTATTATGAGCTTATTAAAAACGCCTTTTTCAGGGCGCACAACTGAAGAAAAAACGTCAATAATTAAAGACGGGCGAAGTCAGCAGTAGCAGCAATCTAGTAAAGTGTATTGCTCGTCCTCATTTATTCAAGCAAAATGAATCAAAATTATCGATTCATTATTGTTGATCGGCGAAATTTACTATTCAATTTTGCTGAGCATTCAACACGACCCTGCAAGAATGAAGAAGGTGTGCAATGACGCGGCACTAGTCGAGAAACTTTCAAGTCGGAACAATCAACGGCGGATTTTGTATTTTGTCTTTTTTTCCCTTTTTTTCTTTCGTGATCTTATATGACTGTCAAATATTTAACTTGTGTAATTAATTGCTAATTCACTTTTATGTTCAATAAATGATATTATTTTCACTTTTTCTGAAGTATATCTAATTAAAGAAAAGCTAAGGTACGGGAAGTTTACCCTAACGCACGTTTCATTCATTGCTCTGCTAATCGCTTAAATTTGGTTTTATCGAAGTCCGTAGAGTTTATTTTACCTTGTAAACTTTCCTTTGGCACTAGTCTAGCATTGCATCATTTTTTGCACACTCTAGAAAGAGGACTCAGGCGTAACCCCCGGAATATATAAGCCATAAACAAAGTCTGAAAAAGAGAGTAGCGGGCCGGTTAGCAGGCGAACATCAGTCTTTTTGCCTTGTCTTACGGCAGGAGTTTTTCATATAAAAGTAGCTTGTATTTTGTTCAAACGCTATAATTTCCATAAATTTGTTCTACATGCTATTTTTTTTCAGTGTTAGAAAGAAAATATATTTGGCTGCAATTTGTTTTAACTTAATTTTTCTGTGCGAGCGACAGCTTTAAGCTTTGGAAGTTATAATTTTTCCTCGATGACGAGTATACAAAAACAGTGAGCGTGAGCGGTTACTGCATGGCTGTAGCCGCGTGTATTTCGCATTTGTTACAACAAATTACAAGATAATTATTCTCAGCTAGATAAATCATTGGATTGTCCGTAAAGTGTGAACGCATGCTATTTTGGATGTTGGTTACACTAAATAGGAATCACAAAACAATTTAGATTTATCTAAGAAAAATACATTTTAGACGGAAAATAGTCAATTAATTAAAGTATACACAGTGTCAAAATCTGCCTTTTCTAAGGTCAGCTTCACACTACGTGTTAGTTTAATTCACAATTGACATCTTAATTAATATTTCTCTTTCAGCAATAGTTTGTAGGACTAAATAATAAGGAAGATATAGAATTAAAGCATAATTTGAATTATTTATTAGCAATAAGAAATTTGAGCAGAACTATAATCATTAACTTAGATATAGATTTAAATGAATTAAAGAATTGCAGTTTTTTGTTTAGTTTGAAATAATTTATTTAGTAATTAATTTTTATAGAGCAAAAAAATCGTTTAGAGAATAAAGTCAGTGATATATGAGCAACCAAACGATATTTTTTTCATTACCGCTACACTACCGCCACCTACATGTGATTGTGCTTAGACGTTGTTGTGCATTTCAGTTTCTTTCAGTTGATATTTCGTAAGAGAGAGGTTTACACTAGTAGTAGCTTATACGAAGTTGCACTAGTGCTTAAACTGAAGAAGATCAACTCGTTTTTATGTATACAGGTGACAAATAAAGATTTCACAGCACGGAGTTAATTTATGAATGCGCACAATTTCTGTTCTCCAAGAGGAACGAAGAAATGGGACAGTTCATTTTTGTTTTGGTTAAATCAGCTGTCAGTCAAATAGCCAGTAGCACAAGTTTCTTTACGATTCAACATTTGGTGGTTCCATCCAGGATTCGTTTGACTCATTTATTGTAGGCTATATTCATTGCTGTAGGAAGTAAAATTAGACTGCAATTCATTCAATTCAGACAATTGTTAATTTAAAATTTAGTTAGCTCTTTGACATTTAAATTTATATTATTCGCTGCTCAAGTTTCGTAAACTATTTTAAAATGACAGAGTTGAAAAATTTGTTAAACAAGGATCAAGATTAAAGGAATCGCCTGAAGAAAGCAATTGCTAATGGACAGAAGACATTAATAGAAAAGCATTCAAAGGGTTTGTACGAAGCCAAACTCTCTGAAATCAGGCGAACATGGGCTGAATATGAACAGGTTGATCAGCTAATCAATGAACTTTTCATTTATCTTCTTGAAGTAAAATTAAAGCAAATTGTTGGTGTCTTTGTTGGAGATATCATGACTTTTGCTGAGAAAAATAATACCATTTATTTTTACGTTAGAAAGTAGGAAATGAAATCAATTTGCAGGTTGCTACAATGTGTATGTAAATCTAGTTGATTTTAAAAATTAACGCTTCTGTGTAGTTCACATCAATTATACCCGGTCGTTGAATAAGCACACAGGTTCCAATGCTGCCCTTTATACATTTTGAAAATACCTTCAACTAAAATTCAATTGAAGAAAGTTAAATGCTGAACTCTACGATTATCAAATTTATGAAGGCATTTGCCTATTAATATACTGCAACAACAACATTATGGATTAGTACTAGACTGAGAGCTCCCATCTTCACTAAAGGTCATACGGGAGACTACTAAGGTGGTAATAATTTATAGCATATTTTTTTCAAATGATTTATTGTCTCAAAAAATAAAAATCAGTCTTCATAATGCAAGTACCTACTTAAATGAAACACAATAAAATCAGGTCATTTATAAAATTATCACATTATTCACAGTTCATAATCGAAGCACTTAAAAAGGAAAATAATAAAATCATTATTCTTAGTTCAAAAGTGGTAATAATATATACATATATTAAATAATAATATATGGCTCGTATTAATCCTTTAAGAATCATTCAATGTTGTACTTAAAAACAACAAATGACAGAAAACTAATTAGTTAGTTAATTTGTTGGCTGATACTTTTCTTTCTTAGTTAGCCGATCATTGGCGTATTCCCAATTTATCAAAAACGTCATCCGGAGTAGCAGGGAATTTGAATACCTCTCTATAGATAACAAATCTAAAATATTACTTTTAAGGGCTGTAATAACCCCAAGGCTTCTAGCTGACTTCTTGTTTTTCTTGCGCAGCCAACAAAATTCTCTACCAACTTCATAGGAAAATATCATTCGTAAAGAAGTTTTTACGAATTTGGTGGGATCAGAATATTATACATACCAACTTTTCAAAATTATTGAGATCTTCAGATATCTTCTTCTCGAAGATTAAAAATTCCTGAACGGAAGTGAATGGTAATTTGGACTCCTTATCTAAGGGGTCTTCCAGACTCCTTTCAATTTTAAGCGCACGAACTGCCTTCCTTAACTTAATAATAGTTTGAGTCATTCGTGTCACTGTCGTGCCCAAAAGCAATCAATCAATAAACACAAATCATTAAATTCGATAAAACTTTCCTTGAATAAAATAACACTCGAATTTGTTTTAAGACAAATAATTCTTTATTTATTACGTACTGACCTAACTTAATAATTCTAAACAAACCAACCCGAACCGAACGGTAACTTAATATCACGATAACTGCCACTTAAGTCAAAGTTTTTGTAACTCCCAAACAGACAACATGCATATAGTCAAAAGTCACTTGGTTAACGAAATCGAAATTTAAAGATTCTAATGCAACTGGCTTCATTTGATGATGATGTTCTGATTGAGAACTCGAACGATAAGATTCATTGGTTCTTAGCTCACTTTCTTCATATGGGAACGTTACTTTGCGACCTAAAAGCGCGCCTTTTGTGTACATTTAATGCACGGATAGTAGCCCGTGTGAGCTTTGCTTTTCAAAACAAATGATCTAGCTGGTGCGTCAAAAATGAATTTTCCTGTAACTACTGAGTATGCTTTATTATTATGAAGAAAACAATTTTCACTAGTATTAATTAATTCTGACACAAAAGGAGCGAAAAATTCATTCGAATTATGTGGTTTACTATTGCCACCATAGCATTCTACTAAAAATATGTATTCAGTTCCAACGATATTCGAGAGTATAGGCCACACCTGCGAACGTGAGCTTTTCGCCATTGGAAGGCCATCTACATTGAAATCTAGGATTATATTATCCTTGTTATAACTGTTTGAAATTACAAAATCGATCAGTGCATCCTTTATTCCATAGTGGAAATATTCGCCATTATCGAGCGGAATTTATACGGTCTCTTTTGGGGTTTGTTTTAAGCTTTTGGATCTTTGGGCAGCTCACAAATTTTTTCAGAAAGAATTTCCAGTAGCTCTCTTAAAGGATCACACCCTACTCGATTCTTAATCGCCCAATTTTTCAACTTAGAAGTAATATCGGAACTAAATGCAGGAGAATTTTGAGAAATTGAATTATTAGAGGATGAAAAAAAAGAATTACTGCAGACTGAATAACTATCATGAGGTGGGGTGTTTGGGGATAATGAGGGACTGGATGAAGAAACTTCGTATATTGCACTGTTATCAATTACTGCTTTAACTGCATCTTCAGCTGCTCTACGAATTCATTTAGATCTATCCATGTCTACTGACTCTCGCTTGTGATTCTTGAATCAGATTAAAAAAAATAAATTTAGTTATGTCAATGATATCCTTAATTTGCTAGGTAAGACCACTAGTTTTCAGATAGGTACTAGTATCCGGAATTTCTCAGAAATCTATTCTATATTAGATTAATAGAAATTTTTTTGTTTTAAGTTTCTGAGATGATGTGGATCTCTACTCTCCAAAGTTTAAATAACAATTTATTTAGATTAATATGGAATATCCGGGTACTGGTAGGTACCTTGTTCGGCAACTAGTGCACTCCACCCTATACGGATAATTGAATTATTATTAAAATTATACATTAAGTTTTGACTTCCCAAGAATAACTGCTTGAACTTTTATTATTTTAAATAATCACTTAACTGCAGTTAAAAGTACCATCTGGCAACAAGCACCACTTTTGACGAGAGTCAGTCAGAAATGAAAGAATTTTCTGAAATGCGCATGAATTTCGCAGCAGAAGAAATTCTCAGAACTTGACTCTTCAGAGTAGGTAAAATTTCGAGCATATTTAGTTGAATCGAAAAATTATCAAAAAATCAGATCAGGCAAATTGTTTTAAGTCAAAACTTCGACTTCGTCTTGGAAAATCGAAGTATTCTCAAATGATGGATTTTATTTACTTCCGAAACTATTTCTTTCCTACTCTTTACTTCTTCGAGAATTCTTCGCAAAATCAAAACTTCGAGAATTTGTTTGCTGGGTAATAGAATAAATTACTGATTGATGGTGTAATGGAGAGCGTTGTCTCCGTGTTCATGCAGTGCAAACAATTGTCCGGAGTGTGAAGTTCTATCCAAACACTCGGTAGATTTTAGGATCATAGTTGACAATTTATTATCGATTATTAATAATTTAACAAGCTCATTTCACATTGGCTGATGTTCGCCTTTAAGTTAAAACTTTGATGGTTCTGGGCCCTATTTTATAAAACTATTAGTCTAATACGAATAAATTATGAACTAATATTATAGTGTTTCATAAAAATGTCCTCCAATAGGAAAAAAATCTTTGCGATTGTCATGAGAATTGTTTGTGCATGTTGAAGTTATTAGTGCAGACTTGTTGACTAAGAGAGCTGGGCAAGTACCCAAGTAAACGTAGGTACTTACGTACATATACCAAAGCCCTGAGTACTTGAGCATAAGTACAAGTACCGCATGTATGAAATGTACCTGTAACTGAGTACTAAGACTATAAAATGTACTGAGTACTAAAGTACTAAATTACTTTTGAAAGTACCTTTTTAGAATCTTTGTACATTGGCAGTATTATAATGAAGTTTATAGAGTTTAGTTAGTATTAATATATAAATAACTTTTGAAAACGGTAATATATTAACCAGTGGTTACTATATATTATAGTTTTGAAAAGATATTTATTTATTAATAGCTATCGGCGCTGACGTAGAATAAAACTTTCACCTCTTATATTCTATAGAACATTATTTACAAAACATAAAATAAGGATCTTAATCGGAATTCGTTTAAAAGACATTATCCTTTTTATTAATTATTTAAAAAATACCGTATTTGTTTGTAATAATAATCAGACTTATGCTAACTCTTCTGTCCTTTAAATAGATACATATATATAGATACTCCAACTCAAATGTAGATTGCCATTGTGCAGTTGTATCGTTTACAATGCTGATGCCATCATCGTTATAATTAAAATCAAAAAGTGTACTTAACTCATTAGTTTCCGAGCTTGTTATATGCTTTTCTGTTATAGAAGTTTTGAATTCGAGTTCAGCTACGTTTTTAATTATTTGATGAATATCTTTTAATAGCATATTATTAACTTCATATTTAATACCATTAAACCATAATAATTTAAGACAAGATAGAGTAACTGCGGCAATTATGGCTTCTTTGACTTCGGATGAAACTTTATAATAGGAAAGAAACCGCCGATTAAGTCCTTCAATACAAACATTTAATAACAAATATGTATGTTTCAAAGAATTGTTTTTTCTCAACTTTTCGTATTTTACTTTTAAAGAAATTAAAGACGGTAGTACAATTTCGAAAAATGTATTTTGTTCATCTTATAAAAGGTGAAGACCTGCAGCAAGAGGACCCATTACTAGGCAATATTCTTCTGAGTATTCAAGATCTGAATCATTCAATTGATATTTTATTTTCAAGTTTTTCAGAAAGATCACTAATCAGAATTATTTTCACCACATCAAATAAGGAGTTCCATCTGGTAATACAAGGATAGCTAAATGTATTGCCGACTATTCCTTGAATGAATTCCGCACCTTTAGGTTTGTGTGCTTTATTCCAAAGCTCATTCCATTTCGCTAGAACGTTCGTTTGGCATAATTATAAAATAGCATTTACATTGACAGGCTTGCTGATGTCTGTTGTAGCAATAAGGTCAAAGTATGAGAAAAACACCTTATAGGAATTTCAGGAACATCACAATGCAGTTGGCTAATTCTTTATCTTCTGACTCATTTATCTCGTTATGAGTATCAATAGAATAAATAAACCGACATTGAATATTGAATTGATTTATTTTCTCTAAATGTTTGACTTTGCTTACGGGTTGCAGTTCATCTGCTCATTATGGTGTATTTTGTTCTTTCGAATAAAGATTTAGTTTTAAAACTACTATTTTCTATAATATTAATCGCGATTAATCTGTCATAAAAGCTAGTAATTTTCGATCGAAAGATTCCTGCGATACAAAAGCACATAACCTGATAACAATTTGCTGCTTATCTTTCTTTTTTGAAAAATCGGCCAACATTTTTCATTACCTACCAAATATTTTTCATAATCGTTCAGATGCTGTTTCTTTAAATATTTCACAAAATTAGTAGTGACATTAAGCTATCCTTTTATAAATTTGCTAGCAGGAATACACTTCATACACTGAGTTTCGACTTTGTCATTGTGGCAAGCCCGAATTTTAAAATACGTACCATCCAAGATCTCTGGATATTTGCTTGATTCTAACTCTTCACCATGTATTGATAATTCCCACGCCCTCCCGCTCTTGCTACTTTTAGCATGTGTAGTGCCAGTGGAAGAAGATTGAATGTTTTGAGGATGAAGTCCTTGATTTGACGTTTCAATCCTTAGATCGTGTGTATTTAAAGTCCTCCTCTGAATCAACAACAAATAGATCATCGAGTTCCATAGAGTCTGTGTCAGTATTCATTATCTGAAGTTTAAATCGAATTTCCTTAAAACTATTTTGTGTATCGCTATAAGATATTACTAACTTACAAGTTTATGTTTTGCACACTAAAAACCTACCGTAAAACGGGGTGACTTTGGCATGCGGGGTGACTTTGGCACCTAGTGCCGCTGATCGTTTGACGTGCTCGCAAAGAGGCGCGGAGCACTGAATAGTTCAGTGTGTTGTACATTTCGGTAGCAGGTGCACGTGTGTGATATTAAAATGCCTCGAAATTATATTCGGCCGCTAGGAACGCGTGTATACTGAGACTATACCAACGATGACCTCACGGGAGCACTTGATGATATTAAGAGGGGCATGTCACAAGTAAGTGCGGGTAAAAAGTGGAAAGTGTCGCGTGGAACTATTCAGAATAGAGTAAGTGGTGTACACAAAAAAAAATGTGTGGTCCGGATTATGGAAACATCTAAAGTTATCCACCTGCCAAAGTCACCCCAAACCCGGGGTGACTTTGGCAGGCTCTTTAAGAGCATTTTTCTCTAAAGCTTTAAGCGATATGACATTTTTATTTACTAGCTTACATAAACAAGATGTCAAGTGCTATGATGACACCAAAATATATTAAATTTTTCGAAAGTTTATACGAAAAAAATCGAAAAAACCTTCAAAACCTGCCAATGTCATCCCGTTTTACGGTATTCATTGACAAAATAAAACAACAACCAACCTTAACCTTACTGACTCAATATAAAAAAACTCACAAAAGCTAACAGTTTAGACTAGGGTATACAAAACTGAACTAGTATGCTGGGCAAATAAAACAAACCCAGTAACGCCTCGCTCGAATATGTGGCGACGATGTCTCGACTTGATGATGTAACCAAAGGGTTGTGAATTCTGGTATACCGACCTACATAGCGATATACTTACGTACATACATAATACGTAGGATGGTTTAAAAAGTATAAACCTTAAGTCTTAAGTACAATTAAATAGAAGCAATTACTTATGTTAAAGTATACTATACATAGGGCATTTCAAAAGTATTAAGTAATAAGTCTAATGTAATGAAAATGTACTTAAGTAGTAGGTATCTACTTAAGTACGTTTCTACTTATGTTTTGCCCAACTCTGTGGAATAACAGCTATCAATCTACGGCTGCGATTATAATATTACTAATCACTATCTACCCGGAAATTATTTGCTTTCAAATACAGCAAAACTGCTACATTTAAATGTTACCCGTTTTGAATTCTAATTCTGTAGTATCAAATTAATAAGGCTCAGAGAAGAAATTGTTCTGAATTCATACAAAAATACCTAATTCAAAAACTCGATTGGAAATGCGTTGAAATGAAGTGAAACTACATTTTCTTAATTTGATTTAAAAAAATAAAAATGTTTTGTTTGGCTCTTTTTTGAGTACCTACACTTTAAAGCACAATAAAAGTGATCTCGTAAAAGGAAATCCACCAAGAAGCTAATGCATCCAAGATAAGCCATGGGGATATATACGTGATGCATTTTGGCCAAACATTAATAAGTGCACTACTTGCGCTAATCGTAAATCAAACTTAAATATAGACGAAAATTGATAATGCAAACGAAGAGGATAATATGGAGGAAAGAAATGCATGTTATATAAAATCGATGAAAAAATTCTGGAGATTTTATCTAATGAAGTGCACCGGATGTTGTTGGTTTACCAGTGGCGGAATCATTGGAGGACATCCAACAGGACCCTTTATAGACTTCGAACGAAGCGAGTGTTGGACGAAGTAAAAATAGAGGTGTTTCCATATATATAAAAAAAACAAGGAAACCACGGAGAACACTTTTTTCACTTTCAGGTAAATTGAGTGGTCTTAGGGACTCATAAAACTAATAAATACAGAAGTTGCATCTGCTTTTAGAACCAAAAAGTAGACCAATGTTCTTTGATGACGAACGAATACTTTTTTTAAGAGAATAAAAATTAAACCTTGAAATAAAAAGCTTAAACATCTAGGGTATCGTAAGAATTGGTCTCAAACCACCAAAATTAAATGGCTTGTGTGATGGAATAACACATACTAATATTTTTCGCTTTCGCCGAAGAATCAAAAAAAAAATAGCCCCTTTGAACAGTATGAAGTTTACGCGGTAATAAATCTTAGTAATTACCCAAGTAGCACCTTATAACTTTAAAGTCTTTACGATGAAAAGTTCTGTTCTTACAACGTTGGAAAAGCTCTATTTATGTTCCTAATGTTGTAATATTTAATACGATCGTGAGCAGTTTATATAACGTTCCTATGCCGTGTTAATGCTTGCATATACGACTCTTCACATTTACACATTTGAAGTCCTAATTCAAATCATAACAACGTTATAATGTACATGAAATACGATGAATATACAACTCTTTTAACTTATAATATTGAAATCATAATTCCAGTTGTTAAGATGGATTTACGACAAGTATTATGACTTAAGTTATATACGGCGGGCAGCTGTCATTATTCCAGTTATTATGACTGAATTACGACACTATTTTTCGCAATTGTGTCGCATTTCAGCCATAATAACTACATCACTGCAGAAGTGTCAAAAGTGTGACTGCATATTGACGAAGAGGAACTAAATATGGAATATAGAGTGAGAAGGAGTGGCAAAAATTTTTGTAAAAAATATAAGCACACCACAGACTATTATAGAAAATTTAGAAGTAATTTAAAAAATTCAGAAAATGTCGATATCGCAAGATCGTCTAACTTGAGTACTACTTTGACAAGTATCTCTGAAACTCTATCCGAAGCTACCTCCCCTTCATCACAAATAGATAACGTAGTCCCATATAACGTATTTTTTGACGATACACTCTACGAAGGTAACAATCTGATAAAAGTGTTAGTGGAAATTATGTTTTAATGGACGAAATTAGAGATTGGATATTAAAACATAAAGTTACAAATGTAGCTGCTAACAATTTATTGGAAATATTGAGAAATTATGGAATAGTTGAACTTCCAAAAGACAGCAGATCGTTTTTGAGAGCGGCACGATCTGTTACATTACTACCAATGGGAAGTGATGGTGTATATTGGCATAATGGTGTCAAAGGTCCTCTATTAAGCTGTTTGAATAACATTGGAGTTCATAAGCCCATGGACATTTTTTTTTAAATTAAATATTGAAGGCCTGCCGCTCTATAAAAGTTCAAAGCCACAGTTTTGGCCTATACTTGTTTTAATAGACAATTTTAAGACAGTGAAACCTTTCATAGCTGGTATATATAGTGGAGTAAATAAACCATCACACTTAAACAAATTCTTAAAACCAGTTGTGGAAGATCTTAAATGTCTGCTAGAAACAGGATTTGTCGTTAGAAAACGACGATAGAAATAACTTGTTTTTGACTAAGCACTGTGAAATTGTTGAAGTATCTCACATCACCAAGGTTGGCAAAGAAATTTAGTTACATGAAAAAAGTTTTTTTAATCTATATAATTTATTTGAACACCCATTTAGTTCCTGTTACATAAATATTGTTGCTTCACGGGGCGAAAAAGTAAGTCAAACAGTTTATAAAGTTAATGAAATAAAATGCAAAGTGTTTTTAATAAGACACTGGACGAAATGATCTTTATGCCTATTCTGCACTCATTGGATTTAATGATAAGTAACAAATAAGGTTTTTAGTTTTATCACTTTTATTACCAACATAAAAATATTCATCCGAAAATCTAACGATATTTAAGATAAATTAACAATATTCGAAAACATAGTAACACATTTATTAAAAAAAAAAAAAAAAATCGTTAGTTTTCTTGTTATTCGCCTTTATTTTCTGCTGTTGTAGTACTAATGACTGCAATTTTTAGTAAACGTGTGCGTGGTGCAGGAGCACGTATAATGGTGTGGTTGGAACGCTGTTTACTGTGCCTTAATGCAGATTCCATAAAAAATTTAGATTGCAATTTATTATCAGCTGCAAAAACAATTTGAAAAATGAGATGGTTTAGTTTAGTTGCGCAAAGACTGGAAGCTTTGCTTCGCTTCAGTTTTGGATCATCCCGTCCAGGTGTACTCCACCAGCACATCTCTGCTAAAAAGTTCGTCTAGCAATAAGTAACAATCTTATAATTTCCTGTATCATATGTTCCAAGCATAATTTTAAATTTATTGGCCTATAATAATAAAATTAACAATACAGAATTTTGTTTATGTTTGCAGAAGTTAAATTACCAGTATACTCTCAATAGCACATCTAGCACATCTTCCAGGTGCCGAACTTGCTCTTCTGTTCCAAGAGGAAAACTAGTATTTCCTAATATTTTTCCGACATTTTCCTTGTTTGGTTTGAAGGTCGAATACTTTCACATATCTTTGAAAGCATATCTAACATTTTGTCAGTCTTAACATTAAGCTTTGCAAGCTCATTTCTGATGCTTATATTTTCTGAAATAATATGTTGCCGTAATTTCTCGAATTCCTCTGGAAATACATACAATACATATATATACGCGCTCATATATGTAAATAACATAGAAGTGAAATTATGATATTAAAATTACCTTTTACATAATCTTTGAACAAGTCATCTAGATACGCCATAGATATAAGCGAAACGGTTTCATTCAGTGTGGGTACCCGTACCTCTAAGTTCTGAGTATTTTGCTCATTAGTTTCTGACATCGATGCTGATGACTCTGAAGATGCAAACATATTATTATCTTCCAGTTCGGTGAAACGGTAATTGTAATTTTGGATGTCTCCTTCCAATCTTTTTTTCCTGTTGTGAAATGTACATTTTATTTAATACATAAAGTAAATTGAGCACATTAAATTACATTTGCTCTGAATCCGTGTCAGTTAAATCTGCGAAGTCATTTTCCAATGCCAGAGCTTCGCGTAAACTACCGATGCCACTGCGCTTCACCACACAATTTTCTATACGCAGCCAACTTGATTCCGGCGCATTGTTTTTATTGGATCGAGGTTTATCCATTTTGGTTGTTCTTGGCCAAATAAATAAAATGCCTTATCATTCCCACAATTCTGGCACGGCAGTTATACACATTTTTCCACTTTCTACGGTCTTTACAGTCTTAAAAGGCATGTTGCCCGAATTGTTTTCTTGCTCCAAAATGAGCTGTCATTAAAAAGCAAGCCGTCTTAGAACAATTATATGCGATCAATATACGATTGCTAGACTAGTATTACCATCATAAGGATATCATTATAACATTTATATGATTGATATAAAATCTAATGATGTATTGCTCTTATAAGAACGAACTATACGACAATAATACGATTAGGCTAAATGTGTGTTGTTAAAGTGTGGTATGTATTGGTATTTTTTTAAAAGTTGTATATGCTATCGCAGGTAAAGATTTTCCAATACCTTTACGATGAATGGCAGTCAGATAAAATAACTGGGTCATAAAAGAAGGGAATACTACATGATATACGTTTGAGACGTTGTAAATGGGTTGTATTGTAATAAAAATTGCTGTGAAATTTAAAGTAAAAGCTTCTGAGGATAGTGAAATAAAATATAGAAGCCATGCTGTTTATGTTAACAAAATATGTTGTCATTTGTATCATATACAAATCGGAAGTCACGATAACCTATTTCAATTAAATAAAAAGTAAATTTTGGGATAAAAGAGAAAGCTAACAAAAAATTTGTTTTTGAAAAGAAAATTATATAAAAAAAAACAGTTTTTACAAAATGCTTGAAAAGAGGGCGCGTTAAAATTTTTCGAAGTATAATACCAATATTTACGATAAATTCTCTTTTGCATGAACTTGCAAGAGTTAGCAAACTAGAAACATAATTCATAAACATTTCAATTCTTATAATATCACAGCCATGCCATTCTTTGAAGTAATACAAAATAATTCAACACCATCACATCTTTTTCATTTTAACAAGTCCATCAATTACTTGCAAATCGCAATTTATATACTTTGATATTATATATCTTTTTTTAAAGATTAAACTCACACAATCTTTAGAGATTTGTATGTATATGTACCTACAGTAATTTCTAAATCATAAACTATGTTATACTTGCGTTATAACAATGCTTTAAGATGTCATATATCAGTGGTATAGTAGTGTATACGATATAGGAATGTTATTATAGCATCGTATATTGCATCGCATAA